>JAANSP010004307.1:0-10319 GCA_036850745.1 Homidia socia
CGCTGCTAGCATGGATGCCTTTAAGCTCATAAAATATGACTTGGCCATACATGCAGCAGGGATGTATGGCTGTTTTAAAGTTGATCATTATTTACTCAGCATTAATGTTATTGGGAGGACATATATTTAGCCTATTATACAAAAGTATTGAACAACTATTGGCGTTTTTACACTGTTATTTCCGTTAAATAGTTTCAATTTTTACACAATTCCGTGACATGAAAGGACTCATCTTTTATTGCATAAAGCAATTTGGCAAAATCATGAATATTGATCAGTTTTTGATTTCCTTTATCCACACGAACTTAAGCTCTTTCAATTCATTATATTTATTTGTCACTAACAAAGAAATGCATTTTAGCTGCCATGTTTGCATGCATACTAGAGTCACCACTCACCAGCAGCTATACTGTTGTTTCAAGAAAAGTCCATTTCAATCTCATCATTTAGCGATGAAATCGATTTTCATGGTCATTTGTCCAATAAACACGTATGTTGTTCAACTGTACACAAAGTAAAATCAACAAAAGCCTCCGTATCTTAAACGCCTTTGACAAAGGCTTGAAAATAAAAATTTGTAATAATGTTTTTACAACGGTTTGTTTGTTATCTTATCTATCTTCTGCAAAACATGAAAAGGGGGTAGTTTTTTTACTAAAGCCGTTGAGGTCTCTGGATAGGACACTGTGACTTGCAGGAAATGTACTGCAGCAGAATCAGCAGCACCTCTAAATACAACAACAAAGGCTAATGAATCTTTGAGATCTTCTTTTAGATAAATGATGATATAACAGTATTAATACACTTAAATTTTGATCATAATCATACTTTAATTGTGATAGTGTACGTAGTGGCTGTATGGGACAATAATTAATAATATTAAGCTGAATTCTTTATGCCACCCACTGTTCACGAACTTGATGCTTGATGTTACATTGTTGATATGAGTGGAATATTATCGATTCTCTAATCTCTTTCATTGCTCAACTCTTTGCATTGTACTTTGCACTTTGATACGTACTTCCGTGCATATTTTTTGGCAAAGTGTTTTTTTAGTTTGCACTGGCTCATCTTACTTCTCAGTTCATTTCCTCCTACTTCGGATGGCTTTTATTGTAATATTAATTAATGCATAGATTTATTATTATTATTGGCATCCAATGGCGTTACTCGTATGTGCCAAAGTTTACACTGTACCGTTGAAATGCTTGAAGAATGCTTTTCAAGAAAACAGTAATAATCTGTTTTAAACGGTACAAATGAACGTGATGTCATGAAATATTAAAGTGCATAAATTTATTTTGGAGCAAATACTATTTTTTTTCTATTTTGGCATGTATAAATTTCTGAAATTTTTGGTGCGGTCTTCACTTTTACTTTCTGGCAGGGTAATGTGCAAACGCATTGTCCATTGCCAAATATTGGCGAATATTTAGAACACTTAACTTATCAAAAGGATATTTGGCATGTATAAATTTCCGAAATTTTCCGTGCGGTCTTCACTTTTACTTTCTGGCAGGGTAATGTGCAAACGCATTGTCCATTGCCGAATATTGGCGAATATTTAGAACACTTAAATTATCAAAAGGATAAGGGCAAACAAAACATTATTACAACAGCGTAATTCAGGACTTTATTGAAGTTCATGTTCAGAGTTTGATTTTAGATTTTAATTCTTCTAAGATGACGAGCATGGTAGTTTTTGCAGCATATGTCTTACCGTTGTATGAAAGTAGCCATTAATTCTCCTCAAAATCAGAGATTCTGAGTGCGTCATTGTTATTATTATGCCTTCCTTATTATTGTCGGAATCTCAATTCCTTTCTCTGTAGTTTAGTTAATACATCGTAATAATGATGTACTCAACATTTTTATAGTGTTTTAAAACACAAAAACCGTTTTTTGCACAATATGCTTTCGTATTTTGGAAGTTTCAATGCGCAACTTGATCTTGTGTACCCACGCTAGAAAAAGTGAATTCGAACGGTACATGTAAAAACTCAGTTTCATTCTAAGAAAGCTGCCTTTTACCCTTTTTCCCCAGTTCAAACGTGAATTCTATCACAAAAGTGGTCTTTTGTGATGATTTTGTGCGGGAGACCCTATTGTTTGACAGCAAGCAGCTATATTGATGCTATTAAAGCGAAAATTCTTTTGCTACGTTTAGCACCAAAGGTATTTATGTATTTACTTATAAAAAAGAAGAATAAAGTAAATAAATAATGCGTTTTATATTTACTGGTAAAAACGTCTTTGCTTCCCATAAGAGACATTGTAGCTAGGTTCAGTTGAAATAAATATAATATTATATGTGAATACATCTACAGAGCATTCACTTCAGAATATTCGGAATTCTATTCTAAATGCTCATTTGTTCGTTTGCAACGGTGGTTAAACGGTTAACTGATTTTATTGTTTACCTGCTTTTAGTGATAAATTCATGGGGGGATAAATAAAATCGAAAGAAATCAAAGGTAAAATACAACACGTGTATTTAGTACGCAAATTTTGCTATTAAACTGTTTACATTTTTTAAACGTATTTCCGGTAACAAATGCAGTTATACATATTAAATTTAAGCTGGGTAGGCATTTTATTTTGTCATTTTCACAAAATGCAAGTATTAAGTAGCGAATTAAATGAGACAAATGTTGGTGGTGTTCATAAAATGAATTTTTTATAAACTTATTACCGCTGGTAAGTTACCTGACACAATAAGTTGTTATACAATACAGATTCTTTTCATATAACATACCGCTTTTCTTTCACTACCGTTGACCAGAACATTTTAGATTGAGTAAAAGATTGACTTTAAATTGTTTTACGATTATGTTACTTTTAGTCTCTCATTTCAATTTCTGTACTGTACACTACACAATACATTTCAAGTGTAAATCAAACAAAATATAACGGCTGTTTACAAAAATTGTTAAAGTAAAAGATTTAACATTTTAGTATGGCAAAATAGAACTTGCGTGAGAACTTTTTGCTACTTGAATGGGAGCATTGTATTGGATTGGATTGGATATTTTACCCATTACCTATCTTGTTTTTACCTCAAGTTTAGATCCCTTCGATGATGAAGTGATGTTGACTATGAATAAAAAAATAGAAGAGACGTAAGGATCAATTTTTGTGTTAAACAAGAATTTGAGTTTCATGACCAGAAGCATTGAGGTAGGGTATATTGCTAACCGGAAGTTGATCATTTGAAGAGGCCGCAGCATAATCCTATCATTCAACTCGGAAAATTTTGTGAATGAAGTTTTATATAAACGGGTAACTGTGAAGTATGGTTTTCTCAACTTAAAAATACATGTCGATGATAATGCTGTGGAGCGTCCATGTAGGCAGCCATGTATGTAGATTAGATGTAGGCATGCATTTCAAACAAAGACGGTTTTGAATAATAGTACAATAGGTAGTGAAGTAAAAGCTTAGGAAAGGACAAAGAAGTAAAAACAGTGCATTTACACTATAAAGCGACTTTTTACGATCGACAACCTGTAGCTGCTGCGTTGACATTTTCTCAAGAAGGAACAGTGAAACCGAATATATGGACGGCATGCATACATTTTGCAACGAAACCATTAGTATAGGTATATGGTATATGTATTTCATGTGTTACATCAACACAAGACAATGGGTATGGGTAGTCGCTTATAAATGCATTTACATTTTCACACCTTTTGAGGAGGTAATTTTGGGATAAAACAGTAAAACCTAATATATGGACGGCATGCATACACTTTTGCAACGAAACCATTAGTATATGTATTTCATGTGTTACAGCAACACAAGACAATGGATATGGGTAGTCGCTTATAAATGCATTTACATTTTCACACCTTTTGAAGAGGTAATTTTGGGATAAATACATCAAATGAATTCTCTCTGACGTCCAATATGCTACTTTGTTGTTACCCGGAAGATATATTGCTTTTGTAAACATTATTGCATATAAATTACAATAAAAGTTTGCAATTGAATCACAGAAAAGCGGAGGTCTTCTGAGAAGTTTTGTAAAGCCACCTTTTCTTTTTAATTAACCTTTAAAACAGCAGCAGACTATAAGTGCATCGATAAAGATTTGAGTATTTGGTAAATGATCACAGGAACTATAATAAAATAGTAAACATCTGTCAGTTTTCCACTCCTACATTATTGCTCAACTGAATAAATCCAACATTTTAACGAACAAAACAGAATTTCTTTAACGGTACTTTTTCTTATTTGTGTTATGCGATGCCTTAACTTTTATTTTATTTGTCTTAACTTTTTTAACACAAAATGAATTGTATAATACATACTGAAGATAACTATGTAATTATATGCTTTACAACAAGCGCAGAAATCGGCAGAAATGACTGGTGAAACGGAATTTGTGGTTTTACACGGAAAATAAACGTTTAGAATTGACTGGATAAGCTTGCTTTCATAATGTAGTCGATTATAAGCAGTCTTTGAAAGCAATTTTATGGCCACTGCATAAGGTCTGCAGTTGTAGTCAATAAATACATTGGTACAGCAATGGAAGTTGCAATGTTTTTTAAATGGTAACCTATGCACATTGCCTTACATTACAATGCATTATTTCCCATCATTCATTTTTGGCTTTCCCGGCTGAGCTATTTAACATTCACGATGAGTACTATAATCTCTGTTGTGACAATGAAATTATTTTTTTACCAGAGAGATGCGGTCGAATCGCTTCACTTTGTTCAGCAAGACAGAAAATAGGAAAAGCTGATTTTCTCGCGCTTTGACTGATGATGACTTTTACCCTCCTGTAGTGCTTTTCTTTAATTGTTCCCGTGAAATGATTGTTCAAAAGTGCCTTTGTGTGCTGCGTACAAAGAATGAATACCGTTTAACTTGGTTACCCGTAGTGGTACAGCTATCAAATGTCGTTACAGATAGATAAAGATGGTTCAGTGTGGAAGTATGAATAACGCGGAAATGGTCATACTTGTATCCATTCGTATTGAAAATAATGCTTAAAGATTCAAATAACAATAAATAAATTAACGGGACCGGAGACACTAGTTTGAGATGATTTTATGTACATCTTATTCTAATTAAATACAAAGACAGATACACCATGTGCTTATTTGGTAAAAGAAAATTATGACATTTAAACACTATAAAATCTTCAATTCGTCACTAAGCAGAATGTGACCAAAGCTGTCGGTCGGGTTGCGATCGTGGGTCGTCGGCACAGTTTTGCCAATTCATGGTTTTACAAAAAACCATTTGTAAATTACTAGTAGCTAACCACAACCGTATCAATTTTAAATTGTTCCATACAACTCAATCTTCGACATCAAGCCTTTTTGAACTTGGCTGTATTTTGTAACCGAAACCGACCAGAAGACCGCACTGTTGTTGTATTCTTCCCATTCATAATCATTCATCTTTGATATTAGTACGTGGATTGAGTTAAAAGAAGAAATCGAAACCGACCATAAGACCGCACTGTTGTTGTATTCTTCCCATTCATAATCATTCATCTTTGATATTAGTACGTGGATTGAGTTAAAAGAAGGAAGTGCTTGTTGCTTGCCTTCTCTGCAAAAACAGTTACTATTACTAATAGTTAATTGCAGCTACCTGTTATGAGGCAACTATAATACTGTTCCGTCTGTTAAATATCCGTTACGCTGTATGGTCATCTGCTGCTGCTGGAGTCGAGATGGAAAGACATCCAATTCACAGTTGCACGCATTATAATTTTTTGGTAGTATTATAGCCAAGCTGTTGCTGCGCTGCACTGCTTCAATTGAACTTCATTTAGGTAGGTATATACATTTAAGTTTTGTGCTCACATTCAGAATTTTTTTGAGATTTTTCAACCATGCATGAACCTGTAGTTGGTTACTCATTTGTCGGCTTCTACAAGCAGTATTTCATACTTCTTTGTATTATACTGAACTGACCACAATTGGCACGTTATATTACGCGTGGAAGCTTATCATCATAAAAATGTATGCGATAATTGTACTAACGCAAACCAAATTTTGTACGGAATACCTATTTCCAATTACTAAAGTATTAAGTAATACAGATTTAATATCTGCAGTGCCTAAATATTTCATTACAATATTCCTTTAATAATTTTTCACTTGTTTTGTTAAATTTTAGTTGTATGGACATAAATTGTAAGCTTGACCATCATACAAAATGTTGTTACGATTCCATATTTTCATATGCTATAGCATTTGCAAAACACATTTATACCGTACCTATTATTAAGTACATTTGAAAGTGATTAGTGAGACTTTTCTTGCAATTTATTAGCGACAAAGTAAATGTCAGATTAATTTACCTTATAGGGCGTGTAAATGAAAATCCCATTTAAAAGCATGAAGAAGAGGAACAAAAGAATTCACAATGATAACCATTTTCCATGTAACGTTTCTTGGGCAGATATTCTGTTTTGTGCAAAGTAGCATTGTAGTAAGTAAGTGTATATATTTGAAAGCTATTACCATCGTCATCATCAAATAAGTTCAGTGTTCTTCCTGATTCTTTTTTTATTGTGGTGGACGGAGGAGGACCGGCTATTATTGCATAATCACATCTTGTAAAATTATTTTTTTCCATCCCGACAATTATAATTAATTTTCAGTCGTTCGCGTTCACTTGTTCCGATCCCTACAATTTGAAATCAGTCTTCCTTCCTAGTAATAAACTTTGTTTTAACAATAAAAAATTTCAATTCCGTTTGTGCTTATATGATTTTTTTCAGATTTGTTCTTCTGTGTAACCATTGTGCAACCCTGAAAAGTGAGTGACATCTCGGGTGATGCCCGCTTGATTGTTGATGAGTGCAAGAAAAAGTTACCTGTTTAATAACTACCTTTCTGACAAGCATTAAATGCTGGTGTTGAGACAACGTGTCAACAAACAAAAAAATGTACTTTTGTAATGCCCGGTCCAACACATAATGCGTCCAAACGGGACGAGCTACTTTAATTTCATCATAATCACGAAAACTGCTATTTTCCATCATCGTTAGCAGTTCACCCCTTTTACACCATCACCACGTAATACCTGTCACTACTTGTCTTCTTGTCAAGTAACCAACATCAAAACGCCTTAGGCTGCTGCTATAAATTTGTTCCGTGTGATAAGTCAACAATAAACAGGAACGCTATTATTATTATTCTATCCTCATGTCTTCACCCTCTTCATTTACAACAGCAATAATAATTAGTAATTGTATCAGCAACCGCAACAATTGAAACAAGAAACAACAACAACTCTCATTACTTGAGTTGTCATTTCAATCCTCTTGTTGTGATCATTAACAGTAAAGCTACTACTCTGGTGTGAGTCTGCAAAGTGTAAACTACTTGCATAACGCCTCCTCATCTTCAGCCTTCTTCTTGCATCAAAACAACTCATGGAACCAAACGGGATATTTCTCAATAAAATCTTTCAAGCCGCAAAAACGTCAAGAGGAAAAGGAAACTTGGAACAAAGAAAGGAGGACCTACTTATTGTCAATAATAATTCAACAATTCCACCACTAAAGAATTTTGCAATGATGATCAATAGAGGGGACGCTATGACAAGGTCGTCCCCATTTTCCTCCGCTCGTAGATCACAACAGGAGCAGGAGTCGTTGAGACAGAGTTCAACAACGATGATGGAAATTGAAAATAGCAAGAGCAACGTTATCAGCAGTCAAATGCTTCAGAGTGGACGACATCAACAAAAGTTTGCTAGTAACAATAGCAGAGTTTTAGAGGAGTCACATAAATCTAAAAATAAACGACCAATTCAAATTTCACACAAAGAAGTGCAAAGGGGCTGCTACGCGTATAGCGAGGATGATCGTGAAGAGGATAACAATAATAATGAGGACAACAATGGCAATAATTACAGCATCAAAACCATCGCAAACAACATGTCCTCCTGTACCTCATCTTCTTCTTCTGCTACTACTGACAGCCCAGGAGCAACAAAGAAATTCAAATCTAAGTCAGGAGTGCGAGCAGAAGCCGAATATTTAAATGTGAACAAGACTTTTGATGACAAAACTACTGAGCAACTTGTGCGGAAGGACGAGAGAGAAGAGCCGGGATTGTTCGCTCTACCGAAAACCAGCAGCTTCACTTCCCCATCATCCCCGCTGACTTGGAAATTGCCATCCTTTCTTTGTTTGCCATTCACCAACAATGACGCTAATAATAGCTATTTTCATCTGATGAACTCATCTAGCAAATCCACTGGCATTTTGTCACTCACGTCCCTTGTTCTTGTCGTTTGTGCTGTGCTTCTGGCCTCAGTACCAGCTCCCGTTATGTCTGCGGTAAGTTTGATGTTTGAAAACTTGACTGATGTCATAATAATATTTTTTTTTCTAATTTAAGTATGTCAAGTAAATTATGGGGTTTTTGGTTTCAGTCTGTTTTGTGATAACTCAATTTTGCAAAAGAGATATTATTAAAAGGAAAATGTGAATTGTCAACATTTTCATGAACGTTAAACTTACTTCCATAAAAACATTTTCCAATTTTGTAATAATAATCTATTTTTTCTGTTTTGCCATGTTGAAACTTGATGCAAGACACGCTTAAAAATTTGATGTCCAGTTGTAGTTCTGCCGACCTTGAGACTATATAATAATTATTGAGGCTTCTTCCCCTTCAAACAAGCAAGCGTTTCAAATTTTTGTAAATGAAGCAGTTGACAAGTTGACATGAAAATGAATCAACATGCATACCTACCTATAGTACAAGGTAAACTGAAGAAGCTCTTGGTGTCCAAAATAAAAATATCGAATCATGGTAATGATAAATACACACTTATGCACATCATGGAGGTGTGCTGTCCACCATAAACGGAACGAATTGTAAACAAAGGACACACACACACACAAATATTGAAATAGAAAGGAAGAGTGTTTCAAGTGTAAACAAATTGGTATTTTTAAAAATAAAAAGCTGATTAATAACAATGATAGCATGAGCCGTGAACTAATTTCAGCATCCGGTTCTGTTGTCCTTTTTTAACCATAATAGTTTTGGGGAAGAGTTGAAGGTGTAAAAGCGATATGTGCATCTGTCTGTACATGCATATAGTCGTCGTTGAAATAGGTATTACGTAGGTAGATAATAAGTCAGCGTTTTTGTTATTAAACGTATGAATTTTGTTTACGCTTCACAGTTAGTCAGTAACGTTAATTTTTGCAGTAGAAACGAGAGTCGTTATAAAAATAAAAAACAGAATGCTTCAAAAACTGTTAATTCTTAATTATCGGGGTACGCTGAGATTTCTTCCAGGTACTCCTAAAACGAAGCCTTTCCTTTCAAAATGAATGATCAAAAATTAAATTCCATATATTTTGTTTTAAAATGTACACACAAACACGACAACGTGAGTAATTCATATCAGGTTATAAAATCAGAGTTTTGAAAACGTCCTTTACCTCGTTTCAGCCTTACGGTGACCTCAAAAATATGAATTCGATCTGCTTTCATACATGTAGTAATATGCATAACACTAGCACACCGTGTACACTATTTATTTTAACATGATTAAACTAGTCAACAATGCAATGCAACCGCAAACACAATTTTTTGACAGTTTAAAAATTCATTATAGGCACAGCAGAATGATTCATTCAGTCCGTCAGCAATTTATATTTGACAGTAACAGACTATTCGTTTTAAATGCATTACTATATCACCAAAATACTCATCCTCGTGGTTGTAACGCCTGCCAGACTAATTAGGGTCAGTTGACTAGCTGGATCGAAAAATATAGATGAGCGGATGATAAGATTAGAATCTGCAACGTGTCAAGCATGGTTCCACCCACATGCAGTAGTATTTTACATTATATTTTGTATTGTAGTGGGGCATACTAAGCAGTACAGACAGAGTGTAGTGCTTATTTGACACCATGTCCTACGTAATCAATAGATCGTGATAGAAAGTGAGAGAATATCATTTTTTAGTTTTTGGTAATTAGAATACCTGTACATTATATTATGATGTACACGCTAAATAAATGGAATGGTGATAATTCAATTCAAGTTGATTTAATAACATACAATACAATAAACAGAATTATTTAAATAGGCAGGTATTTTAGATATAGTATACAATAAATTACAGGTACAGTACAGTTTTATACGTTTTATCATTTGATGCATACAAGGATGAGCAGCGCTCATTTGACACTGATATTGTTATTTGTTGTATGGAGCTAATTGATATTTACCATATTAAAACGTATAATTAAATTAAACGTCCTTTTCAAGGGGGCAGTTCTTCGAGCCTTTACAACTGACATTGAAATATTGTAAC
>JAANSP010004308.1:0-10319 GCA_036850745.1 Homidia socia
AACATTTAATTTTTTGCAGTCTACTTTTTGGGTGTGTCGTATTATCTATAAATGCACTGATGAATGAATGCTAGTACTTAATATTTTTATAGCAAGTGTGCATTTTAGCTACCACTCTTACCAGCAATAAAAGCACAGTATAATTGATTCCATCATATACATTGACATCGCATATTGCGTAGCCTTAACCAGTTCAGACATTTTGTCTATTTCTAGTATTTAAAGCATCTTGTATTTTCAACATTTTATTGATTCTGAAGAATATGAGCATGTACCTGCACACAGTATATTTTTTATTCATATATATCGCTGGTTGTGTTCACATGATAATAATATCCAAGATCCATAACCATTCATGAGAGAAAGATTCAAACACTTTTAGAAGGCCACCCTTTCTCATATAAATAGAACCTCATAAAACTTTGCTCATTTCCTCATACGCTACTCCAGTAACATGCTAGTTGCTAGATGCATATTCACTTAACAATAGAATGAAATCATGTGGAACGGGTCGGGGAGAAGCATTTTCATAAAGTGAATCGCTAGTCGTGTTCTCCTGTTCGAAATTTCTATACACTATACTATACCCGTGAGGTAAAATTCTCTTAAAAATCTAAGCATACAAATTCTACGACAGGGTGCTCTGCTGCTGCTAGGTTATAACACGACTTTTATTTGGGGAGAATGGGAGACATAAAAAGGAAGCTCAACCCAGAATCCACCCACGCAAAAGTCACAAGGTTCCGAGAGTGATAAAGTGGGAAGCACGCTTCCATCTTTTCAAGGAGTGTTACTAGGCGTAAGGGTACCTTTTTTTAAATTGAGCCGACTACATAGCATGTTTTATAGGACTAGAGAAGGACAAGTAAATGCAGTAGGAAGGCTTATTTTGCAGAATCTTATCCATGTATGTGTACGTAGGTACCAACATAAGCACGTGCAGCAAAATATTGCCATAATATATATAAAAGTATGATCAAGTTATACCTGACATATGTCAACATTCACTCAGCGCTATATAGAGAGTAAAATTCTATATACCTAAATATTTTCCACCATTATACTACATGAAACATTTTTTTTTGTAAAATCAACACCTGCGTTTATAACAGCGATCTGAGGTAGCATATAAAAGACATTGTATATAGACAATTTTTACAACGTACAAGATTATGTTAAAAAATAATGGGTATATAGAACAAGTATCTTCCTGCCTATTTCAGTTTCTGACGAGGGATGATACATATAAAAAACATTTTTCTCCATAAAGTACGTATATAGACAATTTTTACAACGTACAAGATTATGTTAAAAAATAATGGGTATATAGAACAAGTATCTTCCTGCCTATTTCAGTTTCTTACGAGGGATGATACATATAAAAACATTTTTCTCCATAAAGTTTTTGAGATGAAAAACATCCAACCAGTCAATAATGAAACTGCTACAAGATTGTAGTTAATAATGGATAAACAAATAGTTCAAATGATCTTAATACTTTTATCGGAAGCTGATATTTAATAATAATCAAGCAAATAGCAAATATTTGGCTTTGTTATATATTTGTATTGGCTTTAATTTCTACACTTTTTAGTTTAATGGTTTGCTATCGTATACAGTTATAGCTGTTTAAACTTGCAATTTATTATCACATCATCCATCATATAGAAATGACTCAGACTCTGCTAGAGCATAAAAATGTCTCGTGGATTGTATACATTTCATGTATTTATGAACAAAGACGTAGTAACCTTAGTCGAACTAGAGAAAAAACCTATTACAAAAGTGTTAGTAAGATGGTGCTCACTACAAGAGATTTGATTAAACTCCACTTCCCTCCTGTCCAACTCAACTCACTCACACACTCCACAAATGTAAATGGATTATGCTTATGTGTGTGTGTGAGTGAGTAAATAAAGACTTGCTCGATCCACTCCAACAAACTTACACCATAACAGTATTTTATGTACCAAAAGAGCTAATAGTAAACTGTTGATTTTCCACGAACAATAATGGATAGTTGGAAGCAAAAAAAGGTTATCCTACATCTCAGCCACCACTTTTACTTGTAGCTCTGTCCTTTTGAATGGAATACCTCTCTCGAGGTATTCCAAACCGTCAAATACACTAGTGTAGTAGTAGCAGCAAGGGCCACCACCAATGCCATTGAATAATACACTTATGACGTACACATCACATCTTTGTGTCTTCACACAAGCAATTATTATTGTGCGAGCTAAACCAAGATTTTCAATAAAATGCCAAATTTGATCGTTTATGAGCTCATCATTTTGCATCATGGTTTACTAGCTATATTAGCCACAAAAAGTGATGTAAAAGAGTGACATTTAACGTTGGAGGATAAATCAAAATACATTAGAGAAAGTGGATTATTAGCCAACAGCACCAGCAGAAGGAAAGTTTAGCATGAAAATTTCGTCAAACGTGGTTGAAAAGGCATGGCCATTGCTGTCGTCATTGTTCTTTTCCCATGATACAGTGAAAAGGCAACACATTCATAAAAAAATGTATAATGACTCTTGGTTTTTCGCTTGTTCCTTGTCGTCATTATTATTGCTTTCCTACGTCGCCATGAAGCAAGGTGAACATGCAATTATGCCTCGTAGAAGAATATCATAGCATGCTGATAGGTTTGTGTACTATATACTTTTAAGAGGATTGTAATGAACTGATTATATATAATTCTTTCTTTTTTGATTTCGTCGGTTGTCTTGTAACATCACCAACTACAACGATGACGGCGCTGTAGTGACCTCGACATTTTCCTCACACTACACGTCTTTTACCTTTTCCTACCTCACGATTATCCATTACTCCTACTACTACTTATATGACTGTTTTCTGAATTCGTCATTGTTCCAACTGGATAATAAAGTAGCGTGTTCACAAGCGTTTTTATGACATGCAGTTATAAGCGCACTTTTATTTATTTAGTCATGGAACATAAAGGTAGGCTGTAAGTTTATTCGATAGTGCGCTGTATAACCAAGGTCGCATCGAAAAAATCACAAGTACACCTTAGCATTTTATTGCGAAATACACTTCATAATATTACTTGAGTAGCTGAACATTCTTGCTAGAAAAGTACATATGTGTCTTTTTGGGCGTTGTTTTCAAATCAAAAATCAAGTAATTAACGATTGGAATGAATAGTACATTTTTAATCATCAAAAATTAAATACTTATGCATTTCGTCGAATTTACGTAAAATGATGGATAATAATAACATGTGGATTTTCATGAGATCAGAATGAAATTGGACATCGTGTTTCAATTTTCACTGTGCATTAATTATATGCTATCACTATCAAGCACGAATCATTATTTCATACAGCCTGGTGCGTTATTCCCATCCTTAACTGCACTACGGACAAACAAAGGAAAAAACAGAAATTTCCTTTAGCATGCAGACATATATGTACGCAGCTCCTCTTAAATGCAACGTAGCAGTTCCACTACCTCTCTTTTACCTATTCACGGAATATGCAATATTTTTCTTCTTGAGCATTCTTCTTTTCCCCTTATTTTACGGATAGTGAATGGAATGGAGTTTTGTTGTTGTGAATGAAAGGAAATGAATGAACGTGTAGGGAAGGGGGAAAGAAAAAAGTTGAATCGATGAAAGCACGGTGTATAGAATTTGACCCTGATACTCAGCCGAAGAATGTTCCATAGCACATACACACAGGATATTATTATTGTATGCTACTCGACAAAATGGTTCCACCAGTGGCTTATACGTTCTAGACACAATGGTTGATGTAATTGTTGGGCTAGGTGAAGTTATAAGTCTGGTTTCCAAAGCTCTAATGTCATGTGCAAAACAAATGGAACTGTAAATAATAGTCAATATAGTGAATGTACACCCAATTAGCTGGTGGCTGGTTGGTTTCAATATTATGTTAGTTCAGAAGATTAGGAAAGGGAGCATTGAATGTGACTTCAATTCGACAGCGTTTATCTGTTGAAACTAACCATGCAATTGGTATAATTGCATGGTATTTTTATTGGAGAAAAGTTTTTTTCTGGAAAAATATTTTACAATAAATTGAATGAAAACGTAATAAAGTAATTGAATTTACATCTTCGATTAAATAATAGGCGATATTTTGCATATCGTTCATTTATTACTACATAGCCATGTAAAAAACGTGATGTCGAGTTGGAACTGTTGGAAGTAGTATGAAAATTTCAATTATTATATTTTTACACAAAGCAATATATTAATGCATTATTATAATTTTATGCCAAGTACACTTGTATGGTTCATAGCTGTTCAGAGCAAAAAAATGGGAAACGAGGTCAACACACATGTTTTCTCCAGGGGTTTTATAATTGAAGCTGTATAGGAAAGTAAACGTGTTCACTCACAACACACGAAACAAGTTTAAGCTCACATATTCTCGTTATTAGTGTGCTCAAGTACCTAACCGTACGTACAAAAGTAAGAACCAGTTGTTGCAATGGCTTTCGTGCATGCACGTAAATTTATGCCGTCGCAGAAGAAAAAGAAAGTGCGTCTATAAAGGAAAACCAGGAAACGGTTGTGGGTACAACAGCAAGCAATGTACCGATATCGACACTTTCATCCAAAAAGCTGAGCATCCGGTGTGCAAGGAATGAGCAAACAAATTTCTTAGAAACAACTTAAATGAGCCGTGCATGCGTGAATTGTGTATTATTTGTGCAGAATAACTGGAATAACTATACATATATTATGTTAAAAAGCGCGATTGATCGTTCCCAGGTAAAACGTAGCAAGGATAGATGGATTTTATCTTGCTGAATGCAAGTGAATTCCCTCTAAATAGTTTAAATGGGCAATGAATAGCTGAATATTTTGAATTCTTGTTTTCCTCGCTGGTTCCTTAGACAAAAGCTCACTCGTTTAGCCTGACTGAGCCGTTTTTTCAAATCAAACAGAAGTTAACTTTTCCGGTGAAAGCGCTATTAATTATTATTTATGAAAATAAAGATGAAACATACTACAATCTTAACTATTAAATTAATATAAATTACACACAAAGTCGGTCGAGATTTTAAACATCTGAAAAACAGCTTGTTAGATTGTACCATACCATATTTTTAAATGACACCGATTGTCCAACGTAAGTGGCCCAAATCTCATCATACAGTGCATGCATTTCATTTATGTAACCTACTACCTTGTAGTTTTATATTATTAGTATGGATGGTCATGTATCTCATGATTGTTAGCTAAGTTAGCTTATTCGGACTGGATAGCACGTTCCGTTCTTTACCTTGCCATAAATGAAGTGGTGTACTCATTCAGTAAACTGAGTCTGGCATCGACTGCCAAAAAATGAATGAAAGCTTGCAATTTGATCCATCAACAAGAGTTTAAGCCATTGCACTAGCATATTCTAATAACTGCACTACTCCTCCACAATGCCGAATGGAAAAGGCAAGAAACATAAACAAAAAAAGAACCCTAAATTCATCATCATGAAATGCTGTAACCAAAACTATGAATGAACACACTCTTGTTTGAACTACAACAAGGACGAATCTTTAGTCAGCCATCCGTGGTAAAAGAGCTTTTTTATTAATAAAAATAATTTAGCAAAGTGAGTAGCAATATTGCATTATATTACTCATGTGGAGTCCACACTGTGGACACAGGATAAACCAAACAAACTTATCATTTTACGTTGGTGGCGATTCACCTTGAGTATTTTCTCTGTTTATTTGCTTTGATAGATGATAGCGTGCATAACAGTGCAATGTGGTGGTAGGTACTAGTATAATTCATTATATCGTGGGCACAACAGGCAGTGGGCACTATATTTTGCCTATTTTGTTGAGTTACAACTGTAACAAAAAATGTGTTTTATTTACAATAAAATATCAACCAGACTCTAGAGACTCTACATGCATTATAAACACTGAAATATTTGCTTTCCAGGTTGGGTTAGTAGAGGACTGCATGCATGTTATAAATTTGGTGAATGATTATGCCATCATACGTATGTATTTATAAAGTTGGCTCAGTTAATTTATTCTAATATTCCACTAATAATGTCGTTGCTGACCTTGTGTGTTCTCAATCATACATTGAGCACCTAACTGTTGTAAGACCAACAGCAAGTTCTAAAAATGGCATAAATGTATACTCAGTCAAGTAAACTGTGACGACGAAGCTCCTTTAATTAGCATTTACAATAATGCCTAAACTGCAAGGATCGGAGAAAAGAAAAGGAATGACGGAAGCGAAAATGTGACCGTGTCCTTCTGCTTTGTTTTATGTTACTACTACTATGAACAGAAACAATTACGTAACAAGTATCCATGAAAAAAGCCTAGACATTTCCTTCAAGATTTTTACCTTTTGGATGCGTATTTTGATGAATGAAAAGAGGTAGTTTGCTACTACTACTACTACCGCATGTCGTCTTTTATGTATATCTCTGTGTGTCTATGAAATTAGCAACTAGAGCTAACAAGGTTACATCAATCATTAAGTGTGACGTCATTATTTTCATTCACATTTCAGTCGTCATCGGGAGTGAGGAGTCTTTCCAACACCAACACCCACAAAGACGACCTTACTTCTCAGGGTCCCGTTGCCATTTAGGGTTCCGTTCATTCGACTATCTCTATCTTTGTTCTTTATACTAGAGCAAAAGGAAAGTTCATGTGGATCGATACAGTCATTTATTGACAGTAAAAAGCTTTTTAGTGCTTCAACTGGTCTTCTTCCTCTTCAGTCAAGGTGAAAACACAAGAAAATTGGAAAATGAATGTGGATCGATACAGTCATTTATTGACAGTAAAAAGCTTTTTAGTGCTTCAACTGGTCTTCTTCCTCTTCAGTCAAGGTGAAAACACAAGAAAATTGTAAAATGTCTGGACAATGGCAGTGTGTGACTGTGAGGATAATCGTGACAGAATTAATGCATATTATCTTTGCACTACGTTGAACGAAACAAAATGTGCCATTGTGAACATTTTTTTTGGAATATTGCATTAAATTGCATGAGATTATACATGGAGAGTATAGTGGAGATGCTTTTGTTTGCGATTGTGTCATCATCATCAAGTGGAATGTTTTCTATTCTAAAGACTACTGAAATTCTTATGACATCACATTCTGCTGCTGCTGAGAAAAAAAACAGGGAACGACTGATTGTTCAACTTTTAACAAATTATATGTGTACATGCCAAGCATAGGTAATAAGATTTTTTCTTGTACTTATGTATAAAATTAGTATAAAAATGTGCACGTACACACATTGAGAAAATATACACGCAGTTTATTCTTACATGTTTTGCTGCAAAGGGGAAAAAGTTTTATGAATGAAATCGCTCCAGAAGTAGGTCAATCTTGCTTTCATTCATAAAAATACACCCAAACTAGCAGACACTGCCACTTATATACCTATACACACATACACTCACATTTTTGTATTTCCTCGAGAAAGGATCATACAGAAGAAGGCCACGTTTCATTCTTTTTTTTGCCTTTTATTGTTGTTCTCGACCATTGCCTGCCAGACTCTCCACAGCGAACGGCAACAACGGTGTGTGTATTTACAAAGTTATTATTTTTTGCTGTTGTTGACTTGCTTGCATACTCATAAAAAGTCTGGTTTTCCACTTCATTTATTATTTCTTGTAGTAATTGTTACAGTAACATACGGTAGATGTACATTGAATTATGGATGTGATGAGAGAACCTCGCTCTCTCTCTCTGGATATGGGAAAGGAAACAAAAAATGGAAACCAGTCAAAATGTGACTCACCCACGGCAGCCATTACACGTCCGCATAATATTATCCACTACAATGTACATACCTATACACAGCTTGTAATAACAATAGTGTATAGGAATTTTCTATACATATATATTTTTTGTAAAAGTAAGTATTTACACAGGCACGGGAATATCCATTCATATGTGAAAGTAGTTACTCTCTCTCTCTGGATATGGGAAAGGAAACAAAAAATGGAAACCAGTCAAAATGTGACTCACCCACGGCAGCCATTACACGTCCGCATAATATTATCCACTACAATGTACATAGGTACCTATACACTGCTTGTAATAACAATAGTGTATAGAAATTTTCTATACATATATATTTTTTGTAAAAGTATATGTATTTACACAGGCACGGGAATATCCATTCATATGTGAAAGTAGTTTCTTTCGAATTGTGAATGAAGTCGGGCAATGATAAAAACCCTACTACTTTTCGGATTTGTTAACAAACAAAAAAAAATAATAAGACGAAGGGGAATGAATATGATATTATCATTATTTTACCAGGAAGGAAATAAAACATTGATAGGTATTATTTAAAGCATTTTGCAGCTGGCATGGTCCATAATCCAAATAGAAATTTTCACCGTCTTTGTAGGCCACTTAAGTTGAATGAAACGCATGTGTTGCGAGTAATTGTGTTGCCGGATATTATGCTGTGTGCAGTTTTGGTCGATTCGCGATAACAGTCGTGTTTAAGAGATTTCCAGTATTATGTTAGTAATGCTAGAATAGAGGATGTTTAAAAATTAGAAAAACATTTTAAAATATTGTAAAGCTTTGCTTCTTTGTTAACAATTACAATGAACTCCAATGCAGCATGCATGTAGCAGTTCAAAAATTGACAAGAACTAAATGTGTTTATCCAATAATTTTCGTTAGTTTTCTTTGTTACGTTACGACCAAAAAATTGCGAGAAATTTTATTTGGGTTTCCTATGCTAATAATTTAGTTCTCCTTCATAGTTAGTTTTTTATTCGTAGGACGACACAAAGGAAACAAACTCGCTGTAAAAATGAAAATCGATCGATGGGATACACGTGCCTTGGCCAAAACCCGTGTATAAAAAAGCGAGCGAGTTTATCCAATAATTTTCGTTAGTTTTCTTTGTTACGTTACGACCAAAAATTTGCGAGAAATTTTATTTGGGTTTCCTATGCTAATAATTTAGTTCTCCTTCATAGTTAGTTTCTTACTTGTAGGACGACACAAAGGAAACAAACTCGCTGTAAAAATGAAAATCGATCGATGGGATACACGTGCCTCGGCCAAAACCCGTGTATAAAAAAGCGAGCGTAAAGAACTCGTTGAGAACCCAAAATTAAAGGTATTCGTGTAAAGTTTCATAGTCAACCTACGCACGTATATGCATGTACATAAATATGAATTTTGTATTTCTCTCCTTCTCAATGTACTTGTTCGTGCATCTCACTTTCCGACCCGAAAGTGCGTAGACAGTAGAAACTCATTTTTATGAACGAAAGTGGGGCCACACACGCATCATCCACCCTATTGCCAAAGCTAAGAATGAAAATATACTTGAAATACTACTACCTATACAGTAAACGATGTCGGGGCTTTTGGCTTGATACATATAACCCAGGACACCTCTTTCTCTCCCAGCAAGATTCGTTCATTCATACATTTTCAAGCGTGAGTTTATTCACATCCGTACATTCCTACATCAGTTATAAAGATACGCACAACTTGTATAAGTAAACTGTAATAGTTCCATGATCTATATATCAAACTTAAGCAAGTATGTATGTATATACTCAAGGTATAAGAATTATATATAGTGTTCAAGTCCTTGTTATAAGCAACGAACAGGAAGAAAGGGAAACTTGGGTATAAAGACTTTAGCGCAGTGTTCCATTCAAGATTTCGTTTCTCGTTCATTTTTTTCGCTAAAGAAATGCTACCGATTCATAAAATGTTCCTGTCTGCTGACGCAAGTGCGTGTGCGTAAGACTGAATGAGGAAGAGGAGAGGAGACAGTTTTCTCCTTGATTTTAGTGTTGGTGAGGCAATGTGTGCGTGTGGAAGTAGTCCATGCCAAAACTTTTCCCAGTCTCTTTGTTAGTATTATTACACATACAAAAAAGATAATATTTTTTTCTATATGTACCATGAATGTTATATATTTACGTGAATATAAGTATTAAAAATACATGTACATTTGCAATAAAAGTTATTTATAACGCTTACGCACTTCCATTTCCTTGTGTACCTTGCTGTTATTCCCACTTTAGCATCATCTACTTTTTGGGCCCTTTTGTATGTTAAGCTTCCAAGAAGATGAGTTTGTTGTTGGGAGAAGGTTAAATGTTGCCAGCAGCTTACTTTCTTGCTTACGCACTTTCTTTTCATCATAGGAAAATTCATGCGTCTCTGCCTCTCTCTCTCTGGATTTCTGTGTGCTTTTACTGCAGATGGAAAAGTAAGTGACGTTCCACATGCATTATACATTTGCGTTATTATTATTAGGAAATGTGCGTGTGCGAGCTGCAGGAAA
>JAANSP010004309.1:0-10316 GCA_036850745.1 Homidia socia
TGTTAGCAGCTGTAGTAGTACTTACGCAAATGTGTATATTTTAGCCTGTTGTTCGGAAAGCCTAGTTCTTCCAAAGCGACAAAAATAACAAGTGCGGAAAATGCTGGTTGTTGAAGTTGCTACAGAACAAAAAAAATTCAAGTCTTATATTTTCAACGCATTGACTTTTAGATAAATCAAACTAAAACATTTTTTTTCATGGTTACTCTTTAGAGGCCCCTCTGTCCATTCATTCATTTACCGATTGTCACACCAACATTTTATATCAGTAATATATGCATAGCAAAGTTTGACAAGCAATGCCATCACAGGCATCGTCATCATCATCCCCGTTGTTGTCGTTGTCACTCTCTTCCTCTATCTACTGGTGAGTGAATTTGTGTGCTTTAGTGTTTAAGGTTCAAGCTGCTGTGTTTGTGTACAGGTGGGGAAAATGGTGCGATGATGTCAATGACAATACCGACAGGCTTTATTAATTTGACAGGGCGATCAAGCGAAAACAAAACTTTATTACTGTTACTCCGTTACCGCGACGGTTGCTGCTGCTACTCTTGAGCCATTCAAAAAAAATTATGCGGTTTGGCTGACACGTTTACTTGGAGAATGTTATGGGTGACAGTCGAGGCAGTATAAAATGTTCATTCAACGAGACACACACTTTTTGTTACACTAATAGAAAATATTGGCAGGGAAAATCATCAACAATATAATCAGCGTTGTAGTAGGCGTTGTCGTTGTTGTCGCTAGTGCAAACAAACAAACAAGTGAGAATCCATTAGACAGTATTTTTTTCGGGTGTCTACTAGCACATTATTTTCTATCTACGCATAGGTGGGACCTTTTAGAGTGTGTGGGCAATTAGAAACACGGTGCTGGTGGTGCTAATTATTATTACGGGCGGCATTAGATTTTACCACTCCTTGCTGACTCGACAGTGTGATGGTAATAATAAGAATGATGACGATGATGATAACGAACCGCCTATAGTGATCAAAGGACTGCTAATTCGTTACTCTGTCGGTAGTAATACCACGATGTTGAGGCTATAAAAAGATACAAAGACAATTTGAAACGTAGTAGCTTGATTAAAGAATCATATAGTGTTTCATGCGCTGTATTGGTTTACAAATTAGAAAACCGAAAACTGAACAAGAAAACGCTAGTTTTAGCATGCCGAGATTCTCCTTCTCTCCAGGGGTATTTGACATACTTGGAATGTGCATGGAAAAAGGAAAAGTGCAAGATTATTAGAGAATCTTCTCGTGTACAAGATTTATGAGCAAGTTTTACCTGATTATTATAGTAAATATTGTTGGTGCTCTACAGGTAGTATAGTGTTTTAACATGAAACAGGCGTTTTTTATCACTTGACATGCAAGTATCTCATAAAACCTTCACGGACAGATTATTATATAGTAAATATTGTTGGTGCTCTACAGGTAGTATAGTGTTTTAACATGAAACAGGCGTTTTTTATCACTTGACATGCAAGTATCTCATAAAACCTTCACGGACAACGAGTTCTGGACCCAGAGGGAACCCTGACTTGAAGTCTTTTTTGGTATGTTAAGAAGATCATTATTTCTTTAATATTATTATTATTATGCATGTGCCATAGAACATCAAACACGGATAGTATGTAAATAGTAACGGGCTCAAAAAAAGTGGATGATGATGAAAAGTAATGAATACACCTACTACTAGTTTTTCTCTTCTAATAATAATAATGTGGAAAGCTGGAGGAGACGAGAGTTGTAGCTAAGCAAGCAAGCAGCATTAAATCTTTTGATGTAATTTATTTGATAATCTTACGTAATGTCATTTTGCTTATTCTTCTCTGCAAGCATAAAGAAGACGGCCGAGCTTGAATATAAAACTCTTTAATAATCTCATAATAATACGAAAATGTACTAGCTTACCACCGCCATGGTATAAATAGACATGTGTATATTTAAAGTTAATGAAAAAGTGACTTTTTCTTGTTACCCACATAGGTTCATTTTTAATTTTCCTTTGGCCTTTTGGCTCCCTCTTTGAACTAGGCTGAAGTGTACAACTTTTTAAAAAAGGGAGATTATTGAAGGAGGTGAAGAGATGGATAATAATTTTTTTTCTGCAACACAGTAAAAAGGTACTTGCGTGCAAATTATTATCATGCTTCTTTTCTCCTTTCCCACTTGTGTCTTTGTAATATAAAGTGAATAGTGAGATAAGCGTAGTTGTTACCTTTTTAACCTTTTATTGTACGTGCAATATTCACTTGTCCTGTTCAGGATTATCATCACACCACATCACACTACCCAAAAAAGAAAAAAGATTTTCGCATAACGCTTCGTGACATATTCTACAGTTTTTTTGTGACACCCAAAAAAAGAAAAAAGATTTTCGCATAACGCTTCGTGACATATTCTACAGTTTTTTTGTGACTTTTTCACATTTTCTTTTTTTCCCGTAAAAAAGGGAGCATAAGTTTTGTTGCAACTAGACTAGAATATAGTTATACGGAGGGTACAACATAAAAGCTAAATGCTGCAACAATGTGTTATACTTGGTGTTTGCAATTGTACTATTTTTGTGCAGAACAATATCGCCAGTAAAATGTTGGTGTGGTGTAACAAGAAGAACCACATAACGGCAATATAAAGTGTATATTGTATGACATCATGACACACTTTTTCTCTCTCCTTTTCCATTTTTGTCAACTTCTCTCTCTCCTTGTACATGTTTAGGCATGTTTAGCTTGTTCACTCCCTTTAGCCAGTAGACCAGAAGAAGAAAAGAGTTTTGCCTCTTGTATTTCTTCAAGACAGCAAAAGAGAGAGAGAGAAAGTGAGTGTCACTATTTTACCCCAACCACTTTTACTTCATCCAAAAACTCACTGGCTTGCTCCAGTTAGTGAAACTGTGAACACTTTCTCTGTGTAAGTAATAAGTTTTAGCCTTGTTTTAATCTTTAATACATCATTGTCACTGCTATACATACAGGCTTACATACAAATACATACATATTTTACTAACAACAAAGCTGGCCACTAAAATAATGTGTGCAGTAGTGTGCATAAGAACTGCGTATACATTGTGTTAAACCGGCAGCAGCAGCAGCAAACAGTGGCGGTGGTGATGTAAAAGTGGTGGTAAGGATTCAAGCAACTACATAAATGGTGAGATAACTCACTCAGATTTTCTTTCATGGTGGTGACGACCGCATATATGTAATATACATATGTATATTCATACAAGCAATATTATATTTCCCGACATGCAATTTACTTTCCACTTTATTATTGTAGGCTTTATGTACCTATTCTACACTAACTAGCTCCACTGCATGTTTCTCTTCTTCTTCTTCTTCTTCTTCTTGAAAACTTGTAAACTTTTTTTTTCCATTTTCTTTGTGTATCCATTCCATTGTTCCTCTTCTATCCCACCTCTCTCTCTCTTTCTGCAAAAACACATCTTATCATTCACGGTTTTACACACTTCCGCTTATTTTCTTCATCGTCATCATTTTCCTCCATTGTCTGCTATCTCCTCCCACAGCATTTCTTTGCAGAAACTACCAGCTTGGTTTTTGGTGTTGGTGGCACACCATTAAAGAAGTTGCCATCACCGCTGCGCTACTATACTTTCTGCTTTGTGTGTGTCTTCATTTGCATAAGCTAACCCTGTCTGTTGTAGACTTTTAGCATATATTCATTAATTTTTACAAAAAAGAACGTAGTTTCATCCCCGTTGTCGTCGTCAGCAGCAACAGCAACCGACTAACACGCAAAAATAAAGAAAAGCGTATACTCCCGTTTTAGTTTCTTTCACAAATTATTTATGAATAAACACAGTGTCTCGCCTGACACTCGCAGCAGACTTTCATCAGCATAAAAAATTAAAAATCTTGGTGGCAACTCAGCCACTACTCTGTATTTACTATTTATATTTGTGTTCGTTTTTAAAGTAACAAATTGTAATAATATGCAGTTCGTTAACCTTCTAGAGGCCCCCCATCATAATGACAATGCTAATTTGTAGCTGTTTTCAGTCAGAAAACTTGCATCGTCTTGGTGAAATGCAGTTTTAGTTACTTCTTTATCAAGTAAATGAACGAAAAAAATACATTGTTTGTTTTCGTTCCGCTTCCTCAATGTCTGCAGCGGTCATACTGTCACGACATTATTCCTGCTCCATGTATAATCCAATTCATTAGAAATAAAATATGGGCACACACACATACACAACAAAAGTAAAATGTCCTTCTTCTCTGTTTTTCCAAGCTCATAAAAATGTCTGCAGTGAGTGAAGAAATGCATTCATAAATATTAATTTGACATTTGAGCAAGCTCCACAATGAAGAAACAACCGTGCAGACGAAAAACAAACGTCACCATATTGTGTAGTTATGGTCTGCTCTAGAAGACCAATTGTAGGAAAAGTAATAATAAGTTAACAACTGGAAAGGATTGTGAAATGCATTCTTGTCGGGGACAGGCCGTTTTAATGTTGCTTATTAGTGCGTACGTACCTGCGACTAGGGATGTCAGGTAGAAAAAAAATCACTACAGCAACCTACACAAATGATTACAAGCAGTTTGCATTGAATTAGGCTGTAAATCTAAAGGAAGACGGATATTATACGTTTTATCCGTCGCAGCGGTAGAAGGTGAAAGAAGAAGAATGCGGAGGGTACTTACTTATCAACCTTACACATTAACAACAGCAGTAGCAGAAGCAAAGGCCATGTCATTACTCTTTGCGGCAGGTCTTTCCTTTTTTCCACAGAAAAGGAGGAGAAAGCTGAAGAGAGGGCCAAACGAGCATTTTAAGTGAATAAGGCAGTGCAGTGTGGAAATGGAAGGAAGTAGTCATAGTAAGTATTTTAAATGGTGGGAATCGACTCTCACTCTGCCGGTTAGTCCAGCAGCAGCAGCAGTAACTTTACTGCTGCTTGCATTTCAGCCCATATATACATACATACCTAGTCCAGACCAAGTTAAGAAAGAGGAAAATCGTGAGTAATTACCTTGCACTTGGCTACCTGTCACGAACTTGGGCATGCATGGTTTCTAAAACTACCACAGTGAGTCAACAACAACAGCAGTGGTGATGGTGGTGGTGGTAGTAGTAAAATGCTACCTGTGCTTCTCTCTGCTGCTAGTCAGTCATCCATTACATTCGTATATTTACGAGAAACAAAATCGTATAAATCTATATACCACCTTTATAATCCAAAAATAAATGAATGCACAAGGATAATTTATTAGGCTAGCTTAAAACGTATTAAATTCCAACATGGCTGATGGCTATTTCTTAGTTTCTGTCTCTGTCAGAGAGAAAGAAGGAGAGAGAAAGAGGACGAAAAAAGTAATTCCCATCATAATTTCCATATTAGAGTTTTTTTCGAACAGAGAGCATAATAATATGCGTATACCATGTACGCACAGTTCACCTGGAAAATTTATGGTTTTGCTCCCAGTATTAGTCAGGTATCAACTTGCAGTAATAATGATGACAGACAAATGGAAAAGCTGTATTTTACCGTGGTCGCTTATGTATACTTACTACAAGTACAATGTTATTTTTACATCGTGATAGCTTTATGGTTTTCACTTGCAGGAAGGAATATGCGCGGCGTTTTTATTTTGCTCGCTGTGTGTCATGTTGCTAAAAGCAAAAAATTGTAATGTAGGAATGTATGTATTTTTGGTGAAAAAAAATCATTAGGCATACCTGCTCACTTCAAAAATGAGAGGCAACATGTTATAACGTAGGCATGCCCATCAGTTTTTATGCCTTTATATGGTATACGTGGTATAAATATAATAACCACGGTTGATAGCAGCACTGCTGCTGCTGCTGGTGGTTGGTGAAAGTAGTAAACCTAAACGCTGTTGTTTCTTTCAATTCACTGCTATTACGCCCTAATTCATGGCATTTAAGTGATACTTTTAATACAGGTAAACTCGCTCGTGCTCGAACGTGGCTAAAATACTACACTGGTAAAAAAAAATCATTAGGCATACCTGCTCACTTCAAAAATGAGAGGCAACATGTTATAACGTAGGTATGCCCATCAGTTTTTATGCCTTTATATGGTATACGTGGTATAAATATAATAACCACGGTTGATAGTAGCACTGCTGCTGCTGCTGGTGGTTGGTGAAAGTAGTAAACGTAAACGCCGCTGTTTCTTTCAATTCACTGCTATTACGCCCTAATTCATGGCATTTAAGTGATACTTTTAATACAGGTACACTCGCTCGTGCTCGAACGTGGGTAAAATACTACACCGGCAGTAATAATTATGAGAATTTCTGGTTAGTCTCTACTAGTAAAACAGCATGCTCGTTTATTTTTAGACTTGAGGGTAAAACGTGGACGGACGGTTATGCAGCTATAAACTCGTAATAATAAACAGTAATAATAATAATCAAGTAAAATGCATGTTCCTCTCTGCTAGTCTTTCACTTTTTTCAAGAAAATTTATTAGCTCCGCCAACTGGCTCCGAAAGTGGAGTGAATGAGAGAACAGGAGAGAAAACGGGAAAACAGCTAATCAAAAATTGAAAATAAAACGGAGCTTGTTTTGTGGACACACACGCAAGCTCATAAAAATAGGAGAGAGAAATGAATGAATGAATGAAATTAAAAGAGACAGGGGCATATCAGATCAGAGCACATTATGTGATATGTACGTGTCCAAGCTGTCTTTGCCTGTCAGACACAGACAGGCTGCTGCCCTGCTACTCCTGCTACTCAGCATTTTCAATTGTGGAAAAGGAAGGAAGTCAAAGGGTTATCAACAGTGTGAGTGGAAATTGAGGAGGAAGGAATGCATAAAAGAGAAGAAAATTATGTTGGTTCCCCTCACGGAAGCACGTGGTCATTCACAATTGTTCTAATTAGATGAGAGGGAGAGAGGGGAAATAAAGAGCGAGAGGGTCGTGAGCCAAAAGGAAAAAAGGACAGAGTGTGCATTATATTATTATGTGGCCGGAGCAAGCTCCTCAGGTGAGAGTGGGAAACAGAGAGAGAGAGAACAAGGTTGAGAATCAAGTGAATTTCTTTTGTTACAAAAGACTAGTAAATGAATAGAAAGCCTACAGGAATTAAAATAGGGAAGGGAGCTTACCAAAGGGAAAAGTATTTTCACTCTTGTTCATCTTGTAAAACAAAAGCAGAGTGGGAGGAAGAGGAAGAATAAGAAGGAAAAGGAGCATGAGAAAATGAAAGTTCTGCTGACGCGCACTCTCTTTCTCTCTCTCTCTCTTTCTCCAGTATATACTTTTGCCTGCTTTTTGCTTACTTGCTGTTGCTAACAAGCAAGTCCTTCAAGAGGGATTTGCATTTTACTTTCCTTGTAACGTGACTCTTGATGCATGCACCATTCTTATTAAACTATTATTAGTGGAGGAAGAAGAAGAGGAAAAAGTAAGTGGTAGTAGTTGCTACGGTGGTGATGGTGGCAGGAGAAAGAGAAAAGATGTAAAACAAGTGGGAGGATAGAGAGAGAGAGTGGAAAGAAAGAAGCAAGAATTTTGGCTGTTATATTCGAATGAAAAGCAAGAAAATTGAATTTTCGTTTTATTGAAGCAGCTGTAGTAGGCGCAAGAAATCTCTTGAGAAAATTCTAGAATTTTCCTTCTCTTCAAAAATGAGTGATGCCTTGAATTACTCCGAGAACAACGCATGTATCTAATCATGTTACTACATCAATGCGAAAAGATATTTTCTTGTGTGCTTATTTTACCTGCTTACAAAATGATGATACCGGTGTGATGCAGTGCAGTACATTATTCATCCAGATAGGTAGGTAAATGTTACTACATCAATGCGAAAAGATATTTTCTTGTGTGCTTATTTTACCTGCTTACAAAATGATGATACCGGTGTGATGCAGTGCAGTACATTATTCATACAGATAGGTAGATAGGTATGTATGTATAATTATATACATTTTCCTAATGGATGTATATATCAAATATATTCAACTGTCTAGCTTACAAATTACATAATTGCATGATAAAAAGTATAGTCAGGTATAAACCTGAGGATGATCAACTACCGGAGAAACACTTTACAACAACGTCTTTCGTTGAATTAAAATACTTTTTAAACCAAACATTGTTATAAATTTTACCAAAAATGTACAAATATTGTGATATAGTACGTCAATATCTACCACCAGGGGGAAAGGGAAACCTTCAGGAACCCTTGAAATAATTTAGACGTCTTTTTAGAGTAAATTTAATGAAGAGATTTTTATTAAAAATGACTACTATTATTGCAATGTTTTTCAAGAGAGAGAGCTACTTGAAGAGCAGCTCCTCGTAGGCCGAATTATTGGAGTCAATAATAATGGACTTTATCTGTCTGGGCAGGGATGCGGGCTTGCACCATCACAATATTGTCAAATGAAAATTGTTCCTCTTTTGATTCTCCATCAGAATTTGCAACATATTTATCAATGTATGGTATATCCATGACTTAAATAATGTATGAGAGATATCTCATCGTGACCACACAACAGACAGACAGACAACGCTCCGTTAGTTAAAAATATATTTGTACCTAAATATATGAAAGAGTGAAAATATATCCCGACATTTCGGAACCTTAGTGTTAAGAATAACAAGTACGTGGCTCGGAATGAGTATGTACGTGGGTAAAAACAATAAAAAAAAATTCATTGGAACAACTTAAGTGACAGTAAGTAAAAAATTAAAACGCGAATTGAAATCCACTTGAAAATATTAAAAGAGAGCATTTTTGTGTTAAACTGAAAAAAAATACTTCAACTTTTTTTACAGCCATTTCATTTGTTATTTTAGTCTAAAGCTTTTATACTGGCTGCTGCTGATGATGATGGTGACTTGCTTCTTGTTTTTTCCCATGAAGAAACTTCACTTGCCAATTTTGCTAACTAGTTTAAGCCTTCCATCAAAGGAATCGTGTGTATGCTGTGTCCGTATTGAGTGCAGTAGCGACATGAGTATCTTGTACAAGCTGCTGGTACTTTTACATTTTTGCACACAAACACACACTCTCTCACTCACTCCCTCTCACAGATAGAACAGAGAGAGAGATGCTTTTGCATTAAGTAAAAATAAACAAACAGTGTGGAACTTTGGCTCTGTCACGGAGGAAACTTTTTCTGAAAGAAAAAGAGAGGGAAAGAAAGAGGACGTCTGGTAGAAAGAGTAAGAATAAGAAAGGAAGATAGAAGCTGAGAGTACCTTCACCACCACCATTACCGCTGCCACCACCACCACCACCGTCATCATCATCATCAGCAACAATGGGTTTTACAAACAGAGTGTACAATCTAGTGTGAATGCAGTGGGACCACTGTGAATTGAAAACTTTTTTTCCCTGGGTTAAACTTTCCGACTGGGAATTAGGTGGAAAATATGTGCGCCGCCCGTGCTGCTATATAGCTACTTCTCTGTTGGTGATGCTACTGCTGTGCAAGCAATCTCCAAACTCCTAATAGGCAATGTTGAAAGAAAAGGAAGAGCCCTGTAAGTTGAGAGAGAGAGAAAGACCCAAAGAGTGTATATGGGAGAGAAAGAGAGAGTTGGAGGTAGAATGAAAAGAAAGAGTTTTTCCTATCATGAGGCTTTTCTCTTCGTCTTCTTTCCATTTCTTACTTGTTCGCAATAAGCCTATAATGTGCATTTTCAAATGAGTGGTAACAGTATACTGTATTATATGCCATTCTAACCAACTATGTTTGCCAACATAATAGAAAAACCGGAAGTTTCACTTTAGAGACGCTTTACACAGAAAGGAAAGCTGGTTCGTTGTACGCTCATACGTAGGTACTTCAAAAGGGAAGCAGGAGAAAACTACTAGAAACGGGAAGGAAATAATTGGATTGTCATGTTAATGCTTTCATTTCTATGAATGATATGAATATGGTCCGATTTTACTCCGGGCACGAATAAATATCACTTTATGATGCTGTCTGCCTTCTAAAATTTTCTACTTTACACATCAAGTGTACACAGACATACATAAATACGCATTAGCTACCGCCACAAATTGTATGTTTCACTCAGAGAGCTCTCAACCTTGAGTGTGACGAGACACTGCGTATTATTAGTACTGTTATAGCACATTGTTATTATTACTATTATTTTCATCACAGCAGCAGCAGTAACAGTGTTTGTGTGTGATGATGATCTAATGTAATATTTTTTTCTCTTTTAGGTAAGAGGAACATTACCGTTAGAGAGAAACTGTCAGTATCTTACAAAATCATCATACCACATAACATGACAATATTACCATCCATTATATTCGTAATAAGGGGTATTATCAATGTG
>JAANSP010004310.1:0-10316 GCA_036850745.1 Homidia socia
CAAGTGAAAGAAAGCACTTCATTTTTACGCTTTGGCTGGCAGACGCTGCCGTTCACTCTTGCAATCAGACTAATTTTGCTCTCAGCGGAACGACTGGGAACTCTTTAAACATTTTTTTTGCTGTATTAAGTTGGCATTGATGAGATGTGATAAATGCTCCTTGTTTTTACATCTGTCATTTTATGTGTACTTCAAACTTTGTTTCATCTTTTTTGTATGTGTTTTCTTAATGAACGACTCGTGGGGAATTTAGAAGCGTTGATACATAAAAAATTAACATATGAAACGAAAACGGTTGGGTTCCACGATATTTTTGTTTGGGTTGCCCTTCAAGCATGCTTGTATAACATTTATGCTACAAATGATTATGATGCAATTTACCGTTCAAATGACGAATAAATTCATTTCATATTTGTTTTAGGGAATAGTGCTTCAAACTCGACTGCTTGACTGAACAGGATCATCAATGCAATAATAGGCGTGATAAAATGCTGTATAGATTAATAAAAAATCATCATATGCACAAGGACCTTTGATCAATATAGTGCACCTGTAATTAATGGCTGCTAATGTGCTAGTATGCGCACCCATCATTTTTGCACGTGCATATTAATTTTATATGCAAAAATTCCAACAAAAGTAATTAAATTTCCCCAATATCACAGATTTTCTGACCTTGATATCCGCTCCTTGCATAAGCTGTGCATTTTTTCACGTCGTTCTCCATCAATGCTTTATATAAGACAGCTTTAAAAATACAAAAATAGATGCAACATCAGTTTGTTTTGTCGGATCGCATGTTACGTTTTCATCCTTTGGGACAACAAAATTATTATTTTTAACTTTATTTTTTTGTTGAAACTAACAAAAGCTTAAAAATGAATTATTGACAGTAAATTGGTACGTTTATATATTCTTTTGAGCAAACAAAAAGTAAATTGCGGCGAATTAGAAAAATGTTTAAAGGCATGTCATAACGGACGATCAATACTTGCGTGATAACAATAATTTTACACTCTAAAGTTACTCAACAGCAATTCCATTTCTTATTTTCCCATTGTAAATGATCAAATAGAGTTTCACATGCAAAAATGACGTCAATGCACACACCTGCAAAGGTGTGAATTATGATGTCACTCATCGACACTAACCGACGCCTCCTCGACACGTCTTCAATCATTAAACATTTTTCAACTATTTAGGGGTGTTGCAGGTGCAGGTGATAAGGTTTATTTAATTATTTTTCGCGGGGAGCAATATTTCCACCCAACAATTCCATTCCCTAATTTTCCATTGTAAACGATCGAATGGAATTTCGAATGCAAAAATGACGTCAATGCACACACCTGCAAAGGTGTGAATTATGATGTCACTCATCGACACTAACCGATGCCTCCTCGACACGTCTTCAATTATTAATTATTTTTCAACTATTTTGGGGTGTTGGAGGTGCAGGTGATAAGGTTTATTTAATTATTTTTCGCGGGGAGCAATATTTCCACCCATTTTCATAAAGCATGAAAAAAGAGTGCGTGCATTTATTCGTTTTCCTGGCAAAATATTTTTCAGTTGCGTCATCATCAACAGCAGTAGCATCCTTTCACCGTTTAATTACATCGCATACCGCAGTAAACTCTGCATCAAACAACTATTTTGAATCACAAACTCACTTAAAAGTTTGTTACATGCAAGCACGAAAGCTTCCAAGACTCGTTTCCTTTAAATGATTTAATTCTGATACAAAATGGATTTTACACGGACACAACTCTACTTACTTCAGCTAGTTGTCGCTCGCAATATTTCCAGAATAAAATTCAAGGAGCCACAACATTTTATAAAATGATCCTCCGCTTCAGTTCCAGTTTTGAGGCCTACGTAGTCTTTAATCCTGTTTCGTTGGCGGATTTGAACACAACGCTTTACAGTTTTGATACCAGCTACCGAGAAGAGAGCAACTTTTTTGTTGTGGTTTTAGACAACTTGGAAATGCTAGAAACACTCTCAGCTCAATTCTTAGGCTTGCAGCAAAACAAAGACTTTCCCGGTTTCGTGGACTAACTTGATATTTGTCGATTTTTCCCATACCAAAAGCACGACAATCCTAAAAGACACCTCTCAAAAATCCTTCCAGGCGGCATCTTCAACGATGACCATTTACTCATATTTGTTGTACACCCCTTCCGTCCTTGGCTGTGAAAGCGTGGTGCTCCGTCAACAAAAGTCCTCTGACTGCCATCGTGCACACGCCATCATCGATATTCTCGCTTCCCGTTTAAACGTTACGGTTAAAACCCAGTTTGCTGATCCCAAGCAAAACAACTTTGTCAACCGATTTGGTCCTCTACGTCTTGAATTGTGCTTAAGCTGCGGATTTAGGCTTGACACGAGTTTTCGCCGTGTGTCGCTGAGCACACTGCTCTACGTCACTGATGTGACCTATGTCTTCTACTGCGAAGACAATGTCAACTTTGAACCCATCGACTGGACCATGTTCCTTCAACCTGTTGACCACAGTCTGTGGATCATGCTGGCTAGCAGTGCTGCGATTATGTGGGCAACTAATCGCACTCTTCCCTCTGGATTTACAATATTTCTAACGGTTCTGGAGCAGGGATTTGATCCGAAAAAGTGGCTGCGGTACCCTCGTCTTGTCATTTGCCTGTCCCCTCTAATCTTTGTTACGTACTGGTATACCAGCATAGTCACCACAAACATTGTGGCTCCCATTCCTCCAAAAATTATACAGAATTTTCCAGAATTTTTCTCCCTTGGCTATAAACTCATTGTTCGAAATGAACTCCACCGCGAGCAGATGCTCGCAATTTATGGTAAGTTCATGCAGAAACTTGGGATAACACTGCTTCCAAAGCACTTTCACTTGGACAAAGAGCTTGGTCACAAATTAACCCGGTATCCTGATTGCACCACGTTGAAGCAAGTGACCAGACTCAAAGTTACAGTCAACATTTGGGGAATTGATGCCCTTGGAATGAAGAAGCATGGGGCCTTTGGAAAATATTCATCCCAGGGATTTGCCTGCTATTTGATGCCACAACCCTTGCAAAATTATGCGACGCATTTGCATTTCAAAATGGCTAGATTACGGGAAATTGCTCGAGTGTATGCAAATGTAGTATCCTCTGGCGTTGAAAGACTTTTTGAGAGGATGGATTTTGAGCGGGCGATAAACACTGCAGGCTTGAATGATCCGCACAGATGTGGAAAATTCCAAAGTGGGAATGAAAAGAAAATGTCACTTGGCTCGCCAATCGTTATTGGATTTTATACAATGTTTGGTGGTGCTGCAGTTTCAGGATTTTGTGCTTTGATGGAAATCGGAATGCACCGTTTTAGGAAATAATTACGTCAGAGAACGGGTTTTCAAAACAAGCATTTTTAAATTAGCTAATTGGAATACTTTTTAATTATTTAAATACAAAAAATATTTATTGCTAATTATTGTTTTACATGATGGGAGGGTTACATTCATACATTATTTTGTGTTTTATGAATATCCACACATCTACTTTAATTTTAAAGGATTTGTATTATCTATTTTTACAATTAAAGTATACTTAGCCAAGTTACACAAATAGTACAGTGGAAAAAAATGAAACTGATTACTGATGTTAGTAGAAATATTTTTTTATTACATTCATACATTATTTTGTGTTTTATGAATAACCACACATCTACTTTAATTTTATAGGGTATAGTTAATCTATTTTTACAATTAAAGTATACTTAGCCAAGTTACACAAATAGTACAGTGGAAATATAAAAATTAGAACTGATTACTAATGTTAATAAAAAAAATTTTAACTTAACATAACTATACACTTAAAACGAGAAAGCACATCAAAGTTTCCGTAACTTGTATACCTATTCTAGACTCTAGAGTTATTGCAATGTTGAAAAAATACAAGCTGTTTTATAAATTTCGTTGCATTACAAAAAATATTATTACGATTTACGACTTGTATATAAAAGTTTTTTATCTGTTTGGTTGGCAATTATTATAAATATGACCTCTAGTTAAATACCTACGTATTATTGTGTATATTTATTGCATATCTCCCGCATGAACATTTTTTATTAATTGTAAGTTTTCAAGAAGAAGAAAAATTATGGAGCAGCATTTTTTATCGTTAAAACTACAAGCGTGAAATTTCTTGCTCTGGCTCCTCATTGTCTTCCTCATCGTCACCCACCACCTCCTCCTCAATGTCCTCCTCATCCCCTCCCACGGCATCAACACACTATCATTGTCTTCCTCATCGTCACCCACCACCTCCTCCTCAATGTCCTCCTCATCCCCTCCCACGGCATCAACACTCTCCTCTGTACTTGTGGTTGTGCTACTGCTGTCATTATGCATATTACTGCTGTTATTATGATGATTATTATTGCTGCCATCGTTCATGGCTTGCGCGATAAAATCTTCGGCTACACTTCTATCTAGGCCCGTGTACGTTTTGCTCACTTCCTCCTCTGTAATCTCCAGCTCTTTGTTTGTCTCCTCGCAAATTCTTCGGACGCTAAGCTTGCTGGAACTTGCCACGGAGCCGGAGCATTTGGAACTTCTTCTGGTGGCTACGCTCAAATTGCTGACGCTGCTGTGTCGGCTTCTATGATTCTGCTGAGCAGCAGCGTTGGCGGCAGGCAACAGCAGCCGCAGCAGCAGCGTGATGTTGTTGCTGCATCTGCTGAAGCTGGTGCTTCATTCTGTACTCCTCGGGGACTAGCAAAAGTGTGCCTTGATGATGAGGATGATGATGCATCTGATGGTGGTGGGCATGATGATGGGCAGCGGAAATGTGCGAGTTTGTTGCAGGAGTTGTTGACCTTCTCATGGGAAGGGGGACAACAGGCACCGGGGCCGGAGCTGGCATTGAAAGTGTGCCTTGATGGTGAGGATGATGATGCATCTGATGGTGGTGGGCATGATGATGGGCAGCGGAAATGTGCGAGTTTGTTGCAGGAGTTGTCGACCTTCTCATGGGAAGGGGGACAACAGGCACCGGGGCTGGAGCTGGCATTGGCATGATAATGGAGTAACCTGGATGGGGAATGGTGATGGAGGTGGGGTAATTTGGAGGCAGCGTGAAAACTGGTCGTGGGGGAGCAGCAGGGTAAAGATAAGAGGATGATACAATTGGCATGATAATGGAGTAACCTGGATGGGGAATGGTGATGGAGGTGGGGTAATTTGGAGGCAGCGTGAAAACTGGTCGTGGGGGAGCAGCAGGGTAAATATAAGAGGATGATACAGACTGCGCGGGGATGACGTAAGGTCTCAAGTTACCCCGAGGTTGGGGTAAACCTGGGAATGCTGCTCGGCGGGGATGATGACCCAGCCAACGAAGAAGGCGATCCTTTCTTGCTTGATACTCTGTGTTGGTGGCAATGACGTCTCCACGTGCAGCTTGATTTTCACTTCCGGAGGAGCCCGTGGAAGAAAGAAGACTGGGCTTGTAGCTGCTTTTGCAGAGGACGCTAATGGCCAACGCAAGTTACCCCGAGGTTGGGGTAAACCTGGGAATGCTGCTCTACGAGGATGATGACCCAGCCAACGAAGAAGGCGATCCTTTCTTGCTTGATACTCTGTGTTAGTGGCGATGACGTCTCCACGTGCAGCTTGATTTTCACTTCCGGAGGAGCCCGTGGAAGAAAGAAGACTGGGCTTGTAGCTGCTTTTGCAGAGGACGCTAATGGCCATTCCAAACGTTGAAAAGCTGAGGAGCACCTCAAGCATGGAGGAAAGAAGGAGTAAAGAGTTGATTACGTTGCCAGCAGAGCGCCTTCGGTCGAGGGTTTCATCATCGTTTGTTTTGTCGGCCATGTCCTATTCAAAAGAAAACAATTGCATTCCATCATTACCTACTCAAGTTATGAAGATTGTATATTTTTTCAAATCTCAAGGCATTTAATTCTGGTCATACCACGCCAACCATTGTTTTGGCAGTTTGAAGCAACCCCGCCGTCGAAAATATAGCGAGCAGCACAGACGCCGACAAGGATAGCATTGTCATTGCGAGCAGCACATGCACCTGCCATCTCTGACCCCCACAGAACCATTTGGGCTTTGGCAGCCCACTCTTTGTACACATTGCACAGAGCGCACCTGTAATGCCCACCACCATCCCTGTCCACAGCCCGCTCCCATAATAAAACAGGTAGCTCTGATATCTGATGGCCAGCACGCCCAGAATGGCCATACTCGCTCCCACTCCAATCTGAGCCAATCCCACAGGAATCGCCAGATTTGACGGTATAGTCGTACCCTTCTTCTTCTGAAGGATCTGCTGTCGCGCCCAAATCATCTCGTGTGCATGGCCTTCAACAAGCTTAGGGTCTAGCGGATTCCCATTCTTGTCCATCATCATTTGAACCAAAGCCCCTTCGTTTGTGGCCCCAGCCACGGATGATCCTTTTGGCACTGTAATACGTGGGAATTGTTGCTGCTGCTGCTGTTGATGATGATGTGAAAGGCTTGATGTTTTTGTGGTAGCCGTGTTCACAGTGTTTGTATTTGTCTCCCCTGTGCTGGGAGCTTTCTCTAACCTTGACATCCTTCCTCACTTAATTGCCTATTAATAGGCTGTCTGGCAATCTCTAATTTTTACTCGTGAAATCTCTTGTCTATTTTTGCATCTAATTTTCTGTCACCTACTTTAATACTTGACTGGGTTGTACAATGAAAGTGTGAACTAGTCAATTATTTATTCTCTATTTTTTGCGAAAAAATGCTAAACAATTTTTTACCCATTTTCATCTTTTTTGGTAATCATGTTGGCTGCTTTATTTGTGCAGAAAAAATATTATTCATGTAAAAAAACTAGATATTTAATATTAAATTTTGTTTTGTGCAAAGTAAATCTGGTATTTCAATGAAGTGTTTTATCACTTTCTTCTTTCTTGCTTTCGTCCTCAAGAGAGCTGAAAAGGTAAACAAAAAACATGAACAGTAATTAGCAATAATGAAAGATAATCAACACTCGCATTATTATTATTATTGGTACAAACATGAAGAGTGTGTATGTGCCACACACAAGCAACATTTCATAAAATAAATTGCTATGCTGGTATTAATTAAGTGCTGCCTTTTTTCTCTTTCTTCATCATTATCCCAATCCCATTTTCGTTTTTCATCTCATTCAACTGAGCAAAAATTGACAGAGAAAAAAACTCTTGATGTGAGATGAAAAATAATGCTACTTTCTTGAGCCAACAGTTTAAATAATTTTGCAGTGTACTTTTTTCGATAAACCTGCCGTAATTGCTTGTAACATTACCACCACCACTGTTTGAAGTTGTATGTGCTGTAACGCTGCGTTGCTCAATTGAAGATGAATTTGAGAAAAATCCCTTTTCAACAGACCGTGTTTGTTTGGCAGAGCCTACAAGTAGTCAAATGCATTCGCAAGGTGCACAAGTACATATATTTACTTGTAAAAAACTAATAAGTTAATTAGTGCACAAAGATGCACCCACAAGATAAGCATCTTTATTTTTTTTGAGCAACCGCAAACAGCAGAACACTACTACTGCCAAATACCTAATACACAAAATGCAAATAGACTAGAGTATAGACTCTACACATATACACAGTCGTGCATATAACTATTTTTTAAATATATTTTTGAATTTTAGACTTTACCAAAATGCATGACATGCAGCAGCAGCAAATGCTTTTATTGAAAATTTTCAACAAGTGAAATATTTTTATCAAAGTTTCGTCATGTTTTTTTCCAGATTCCTCCAGATTCAAAGGCGCATAATAATTTAATCCGGAAAGAAGAAGAAATGTAAGGACGAAATAAAAGTTGAACTTAAATTTGCATAGGTACATCGTGATACATTGTTCCATAGACACAATTAAATCCTATAAGGTACTGGCTTCAGGAATTTTCAAGTGACATCAAGCCTAACGCTGCAATCGTTGTGCTGCTTGCTACGAACAGTAAAATGCGACTTGTAGATAAAATACTATTTTAAAAACTACAGCACGTTAGTATCCAAAAAAATTAAAATGCATGCTTCAACGACTAGAAAATAGCAAATTCGAACGTGTTACTGCTTGGTGAGCTGAGCACGATGATCAGTAGGATCACGACCTATTGAAGAGATCAGCGTAATGTACATTAATCAATTATTGTAAAGCAATATTTTGGTTCATTCATTTTTTACAACTTTGCTTGTTGCAATTCTTTTTTTACACTTCATAAAAAAAGGCCAGTAATAACAGTTATCATTATCAGTACATAATAAAAGTAAACATTGAATCGGGAAGCAAATATATAAATTTTATCAATTACGACTTCATGTGTTGAAAAATAATGGAGATATATAATTGAATTGAACTTTTAAAATATAGAAATTAAAAAATGCACGATTGAATTTTGCAACAAAATCTTGTTCGAATTGCATTTAACTTGCCCTGTGTTTTTTTAGAAAAGAAAAGAAAAAGAAATACCCACGAGTACGAGTCTTGTAAACTAAAAGTAATGACAATGTATTGATTGAACGTGTGGAGATATATGTCGCAATTGTCAAAAAAGGCAATAAAAGCAAAAAATTTACTTTTCTATAAACAAACAAAAGGCATGTGTTTTTTGCTAAACTAAAAAAAATTTGTATTATTGTACGTGTGGAGATATATGTCGCAATTGTCAAAAAAAGGCCATAACAGCAAAAAAAAAAATACTTTTCTACAAACAAACAAACGGCATGTCTTTTTTGCTACCCACTGCATCATAATATTATTATTTACGCATAATTTGGCAAACAATGTACAAAGAGATTTGCCGTTGTATGACATAATTATAGCCCATATTACACTGCTATTGAAAATTTCGCATTGTTCAGCAAAAAAAGATTGCACGCAGGCAAGGCTGCAATGTATGCATGAATAATGAAAGAAGATGGATTGTTTGATTTTGAATTAAAGAGCGAAATTGTACAAAGAGATTTGCCGTTGTATAACATAATTATTGCCCATATTACACCGCTATTGAAAACTTTGCATTGTTCAGCAAAAAAAAGATTGCACGCAAGCAAGGCTGCAATGTATGCATGAATAATGAAAGAAGATGGATTGTTTGATTTTGAATTAAAGAGCGAAACATGAAGTAATATTGACTGACGACGACAATCATCATGACTGAAAATAACAATCCAATTCACGTCATTATTACGATATTATTTAAATTTTATTTTATTTCACTCCACTCCACTATTTTTTAATTCCATCATCCTTTCGCCTTCGTCCTTCTACCTCCTCACATTTGTTCAGTTTGTAAATAGCAATATTCCGTATTCCTCCAACAGCAGTCCTCGCTCGCCATATTTAATGATGAATAACGAATTGTTTTTAAAATTGCCCAAGTCGAGGTCAAATTCTTTTTTCTTCCTTACTCATGTTTTGACAATGACTTCAAAATAATCTTAAAAATTTCATGTGTACTGTAAGCCCGCAGCAAGTTTGCAGTGTTAATTTCATTAAAAACCCATCAGAATATTCTATACCTGTTCGGGCATTCCCTTATTACAGCTACTGCCAATAAATCATTACCTGTGCTTATGAAAAAATATTATTATTTTAATTTAATGCTATCATTACTACATTTTGATGATCAAAATTCATTGTGCTTCTCCACATCCATTTTGAAGACGGAGGATAATGCCCGGAGGAGAAAAACCGTTAATAAAAAATTGCACTATCTGCAGTGCTAAAATAACAATAGCTTTTGTTTGAATGACCACTACTGCACTGTTACTCTTAGCAAAGGGAGGGGAAGGAGGAGGAGGACATTGTCATGACATGACATAAGCGCAGCAGTCCTTGTGTGCTGCATGGCAAGTGGCACCCTTCTTCGTCATCATGACGGGTAATAATAATATCGCATATCATCACACACACCTTTCTTCACTGCCACCAATACTTGATAATAATTAATACATTATTTGTGGCCGGACTCAAGCAACGCTTTTGCAGTTACACTATGGCTGCTGATAATCACGCATGGCTGCTTGCTTTTCCTGTTTGCCATTGTTGTGTAATAATGCATTGAGAATCAGCAGAAGATAAAAATAATTGCATGTTATGTATGTTGATTACATTATGAAGGCTGACGACCGACGACGACTATCGTAATGATGATTATGACCGACCCGAAGAAGCAACTACGCAAGGTAGACACTTCTTGTCATGCAATATGCAATAGCCACAACCACAGCATATTATTCTTGTCTTTTCTCGCATAATTTTCCACAATTCGCATAAAAACCCAAGTGGGAAATATCGTTTCATTTGG
>JAANSP010004311.1:0-10315 GCA_036850745.1 Homidia socia
TGAAGATTGTGGCTTGAAGACGTTTTTTTAAATAACGTATTAATGGGTTTTTAACAATGTAGACAATGAAATACAACAAACTTAAAAGTCTTCTACACACTTGTTTGAAGTACCAATGACTTGAATTTTTTATTTTAATTTAACTACAATTGATGTAAAAGGTTTCAACAAAAGAGACTGCGACTGGTAAAGCTCATATACGTGTGTAAACATGCAATATCGAATTGTGAACCTGAAGTAATTTTTGTAAATACATTTAAACTTTTGTTTTTATCCTAGTGTTTGGACTTGTGAAAAATAATGTATCGGTGATTAGGAAAATGTTTATAGCCACAAAATTTAAATAATGATCTAAAGACTTTTACTTTATTACTTTTATCTTTACGCAAAGCTTTTTTTACAGAGTTTGTTGGTTTTTCAACCATTGTTTAAACTCATAAATCCTCTTTTGTTAGCAATGACAATGCAAATGTATTCAAAATTAAGAAAGAAAAAAATGTGGTAATAAAACAAATTTGTTAAATTATATAGTACTAGGTAAACAGCCCGACTCAAAACATGTCGGGCCTAGCCTACGGTAATATTCACAGATTTAAAAAAATAGATTTTTAAATACAAGCAGCAATTTCGTCAACTTCATTCTATTAGTTACTCTAACTACATAGAATTAGTCGCGCCATCATCACAAACCTTGACTTTGATTCTGTAATTGGTTTTTGAAATACTTCTTAAGAGGTTTTAACTCCTGACTTAATTCATTATGATGACGGGCGTTCTTGACTTTACTTTCGATATTGGGTCTGGCCTTCGTTTGACTTTAAAATTCTGGCTTTACTCATGATTAAGAGGGTCTATGCTTTCTTGGCTTAATTTTTGGCTTTGGATCTGGCCTTGGTTTGACTTTAAATTTATGACTTTAATCATTTATTGAAAAGCCGTCAAGACTAAAAATATTTTGATCGTAGTTAGCATCTTTAAACGAGCATTCACTTGAAGTATCTAGTTGTACTTCCTTAAAATTAACCAATAAAAATTTTAAAAAAACAACAGTGTCTGCTTGGTATCGAAGTCGGGACGTCGGATCAAAGAACGTATTTAATGCAACCGCTTAACCTGTACGCCACCACTATTTATTAAACATTCCTGAGTAAAAACCACAACCTAATTTAAAGGAGTGTAGTAAAAAGAAGGAAAAAAGTGGAGGACAGATACACACATACATACACTTGCTGTTTTATAATATAGTCTTGATTGAATATTATGAAACTCGTCTGCAAAGCAAAAGTTGAGAATTCTAGATACAAAGGCGAGTTTTTGAAAGCAAATTCAAACGATTGAAATGTCCAAGCAAGCACAAAAACACTTTAAGCGCATTTGTATGGCCACCGAATAGACTTAAGTGTTTTGAAGATATTTCAACTATTTGTTCTTAGAGGGTTATGTGTTGAATATATATTAATCATTTCGCCAAAAGAACGTCACAACTAAATATTTTTATCGCTATTTATATTTCATTTTTATCTGCAATCGTAGCAAACATCTAATAACAGTTAAATCCAAAGCAAAAGCTGTTTATTGTTTATTTTTAAAAAAATTACTTTACACTCGTAATATTATCATTTCAAAGCAATAATTTTCAGCAAGACAATGATTTTACGTGCATGGTTAGGAGCAATATGCTTCTTGCTTGGAAATTTTTGGTTGAATCCAAGCCAATCTGAATGTTCTTCACAAAATGAATACACAAATACAAGAATCGAAAACCTAGGCTTACTTCTGTATAGATTCAGAAGTTGTCTAATTGTTGCTGACAAATTCCAAAACGACAGCACTTTACAGCATAATGTTCCAAATAATACTGAGGTTTCTTTCAACCGCACTAGTTTCGTTTTCAGTTCGCTGGCTTATTAAATCACACCTTGCATGGGTTCCTTACAAAATTACTTTCAATTTTAATAAAACCATTGCATCAAGCATACTGCCGTGCAATCTATCCAAGTATTTGGGTGGTATGCAGGAGCAGCGAAGGGGAAAGGCCGACTACTGCATCCGGCTAAATTTGTTTGAATTCGCTGCTGGGTCAAAGCCTTGGGCATGTCAATTGCAACTTGGATTATTCCCATCGGCTTCTGTAATGGACAACCAAAAGTCGTTATCTTATCCCAGTGTGCTTAGATATCCTTCTGCTGGTAATAAATATTATANTGCTTAGATATCCTTCTGCTGGTAATAAATATTATAAATTTCCATCCTCTGACATGCCAACATTTAACATGATTTTACTTCAAAATAAACTTTTTACAAAATACCTTGAACAAACCCAGCCATTGGTAACCTGGTTTTATGACAAAGTAATTGAAACTCATGAGTCAGATGAAATAGGCCCACGAAATTTGCTTGACGTTTTTCTCCTTGCAATCGTGAGCATTAATGACAAAACTTCCAAACGATGCTTCATTTCATCAATACAAGTACTACATCATTGTTATGTTTGCAATGGCCTTCGGGTTATTTCAATGCCTTTCTCAACTGTATTTTCAAAAACTAATTTTGTTCTATCAAAACTTATACCTTTGTTCAGTCCAGATCCAAGCATGCAACAAAATTGGGGCGACTTTCACCGAGAAATTGATGTAAAAACAGGAATTGAAATAAACCTTCGACTCTGTCAAAACAATTACTCAGCAGCCAGTTATTTTGTTCAAACAAAGTTGAAACAATATATTCACAACAACCAACTTGAGCACGTTTACGTTCACTTACTTCATACCATTATGAAGAATTTCACTTACAGAATTTCAGCATTTGTTCATTGTGTAAATGGAGCGAAAAAGCACACTTATATGTACCGAGAGACAATGCGTGAGACGTCTTGGGTGATCAAAGTTGCCTTAAAAAGTGGAAATGCATTAAATCATATGTATGCTTGGAACAGCTCGAAAACTAAACTTCGATTCGTCAGTTGTGGAAGACGTGGAATCAGACTAGCTTCAAATCACGGCTATATTCAAATATTTGACGAAAGCGTTTGGATTTGTACTATTTTGGCGATTATATTTGTATGTGCAACGGTAAAATTCACTCCAACGTTTGAACTGATAAAAATATTGCTATCCGTTTTTGGTACTCTGCTTGAGCAAGGAGGCACCACTTATGAAGAAATAACAAATACTCCAAAAATGCAGTGGATTCTTGGAAGCTTTCTTTGTGCTGGACTGGTTCTCAGCAACGCTTTTAAAAACACAAACGTGTATACAACCATGTCAAAACCAACGATTTTACACTACGAGACTTTGCACGACCTAGCGTTGGATAACTTTTCTATTTACGTTACATCAAGCGAGGTGTGGTTTGGAAATTGGTGGACATCTGTCACAGACGTTCAAAGTGACTACGAAATTCGTAATGGAAACTTTCATAAAGTTGAATTGGAAAGCAAAAAGAGCTACAAAGTCTATATGTATGTATTGTCAGAACTTGGGTCACATAATACGACTCTGCTTAATTTAGATAAGTTTTCTTTAGCTATCTTAAGCAGCATTACGAATACTGCAAGGCTTCATCCATCCGTGCCATGGTTACTCAATAGAGCTGTTGAGGTGCTTTTCGGTTCGGGGCAGCCTGTAACGAGCGATGCGCATTATATTGGGGAAACTCAAATGCAAGAAACACTTTTGCAAACATTTAAAAGATTAGAGCAGGAAACGTTGCTTGATGAGCTTGACCGATGTAATAGAACCGCTGTGGTTCTTCCGGAAAATCTCGGCCATCAGTTGCATCAAAAACTTGTGAACAAAGGACATTTGTTCGTGGACATCAGCAAAGAGGCGTACCTGACTTCTGAAACCCTTATTGACTTATCTGGGCTTTCAACAATACACTTATTGAAGCGTACACAAGGGATGAAGGAATCTGGCATCGTGAATTGGTGGCATACATATTTTGATTTCTCACACCGTAAATCAGAGGAGCTGGCAGCAACTGCATCTTCAAGTATTAAAAGAATGAAGCTGGAAGGAAACATTGTTGTTCTGTTTGCGGTGTTGTCAGTTGGATTGATGATTTCGATGGTGTTGTTTATGTTGGAACATTTGAGTAAAATCATGACTTTGTAAAATGGAGAGTTGGTTTCCTATATGTCCAAAAAATATATTAATTATTAAAAAATAGTGTGTTTGAGTGTGGGAATGCAAATACAAAAAAACATTACACATTACAAATACGCTGGATGCGCAAAATAAAAAGTTTGAAAGACTGCAACTTTTGTCGAAATTTATTTTTATAGAGTTATTTTCTCAGTAGTATTTAGCGATTTTTGAAGATTCACGTGCGTATCATGCCCAGTCCGGGAGGACAGGACAGCTGTAATGCATACCTGGTTATATGTGAAGTAATGCTGTAGCAAACTCTACGATAAAACATTAAGTTGGTACACGTATCTGGGCGAAATGTTGTCTGCAATCAAGTAAAATAAAACTATTTGTTGTTAATTTTTGAATTTGTCCTATTTATGGTGGCTATATCAATAAACATACTAGTTTGATTAAGGCATGTTTGTTCTATCTAGCTGTCAACGAGTTGGAAATGAAATGTACAGTTTACAGTTTTTACCATCAATTATTTTGCATTTTTTCACAATTCACGTTCATTCGAATTATTTTACGAAAAAAGGATTATAAAAATTTGAATTTTCGTCAAATAGAAAATCATAATTGATATTAAACTTTTTTTAAAGTTCCGCATAGATTAGCTTACTGTGTGAGTGAGTTTAAAACTTTCATGTACCTACAAATTATAGTTTCCTTAATATTTAAAAAAAGAATTCGTCATTTTTTGTCACGCTTTTGCTTAAGGCGTCAAAATGCATCAAAAAGCAAAGCTTTTGAACTTCTTAATCAAAAACAACAATAACATCACATTGTTTTGATGGTAAGATAAAACAAAAATTATTCATGTATATTTGCAAGAAGTTTGACACTCTGCAGTTGTTTTCAAGCGATGCAAGTCAAAATGTCTTTTTGTCAAAAAACCGGATGTTTCATTCAGATTTTTACTTTTAGTTTTTATACCGACCATTTAAAAACATACATTGTAATTTCTTGGAGTTTTTGTCATTGTGCAAATGTTTCTCATTTATTCACAGGTAAAGTAAATGATGTGTTTGCGCGTTATGTCTACATTAAACATATTTTGACAACAATAATCTTCAAAAAGACTGCAATGCAAGGAAATGACAAAAAGCTATATCACACCTATCAGATAAGGACTTGTTATAAAGGAGTTTGATTTGTTTCTGCGAGCTTTCATAAAATGTCTCATTATTTTAAAAACACACCACCCTTATGCGCAACAAATAACTACTTCATGCTTCTCTTCTTACCAAATCTTTATATATACCTTTTCGTCTCTTGTGAACCCATCAGTAGCAAAAAATTCGTTGTGTTCCGCAAAACTATAAAAACATTTTCCTTTGCTTTATTTCTCTCCCTTTTCTCCCTTTTTTTCCAGCAGAATTTATCCAATTTTTGGAACGAAACAACTACCCATTCAACCTAGAACAAAATAATTGAAACAAAACATTTTAATTGTGACATAATATTGTATTGAAATCCTATTTAATTCTGTTTGGCAATCTGGACACATTTTGGTGAAGCAAAAATACTTTTTAAGCAGGTTATGGATTTTATTCAGTATTTTTTAGTTTTTTATTTAGTTTTTTGCTAGTCGTAATAAAATAATCGATAAAAAGTATTTTTTAATCATCACTTGTCAGGAGCCTTATACGGTATTTTTAATTTTTTAAATATACGCGGTTTAGTTACCAGGTTTAAAAGGATACAAAACCATTTATTTGTAAAAACACTTAAAACAATACAAAGTTTCAATATGTATTCCGTTGCTAAAGTTGTCATTACACTATTTTGTAGAAATTTAAAATAAATGTTGAGTGCCTGTCTTGTCGTGTCAATAATCACGAAACTTAAAATTTTATTCATTGAAAAGCCTTAAGCCACTCGAATTGGTGTGTCAAGTTCTTAAGTGCAGAAAAAATATTTAAAACCAGAGATGGCATCTGTACAAAAATTTTGTCTGTTCAAAGACGCTTTTGGCAGTTTTTGACAGTTTTTGCTCAGTAAGCTTGTTACTCGGATTTGGGGTACTAAACAATCAAAAGGGTCAAAGTTTTGTGATACTTGTATACACAGTCCCCTGGTTGAAAAATAATTTAGACAAAGTTTTCAATTTTTGCCATAAAAACATTTACAACCGGTAAAAGATTTTACTGCTAAAATCCCAACCACAAATTATTCTTCTAAAAACCGCATCTTTGTCATTCCTGTTTTAAACCAAACATATAAAAAGAAACTTTGTGTTTCGTAAGCCCTAGGTTGAAATTGTCTGGAGAAATGTTATTGACTACTGTCGTTGTTTTAAATATTTTGATTAAAAAAAGTAATTTAAAACGGCGAAGTGGTCAAAGTGACATATCATGACATATGTGAATACCTTTTTCTATAATTTGCCAACGAAATAAGTAGTTTTGTAAATAATTGGTTTTATAAGCACAAAATATATTACAATTTAACATAGTTGATTTGGTTTTCAATGAGATATTCAAGTAACTCTTACGACACCAAAGACAACATGAAGTGTCCTTCACCCAAAATGTTAGAAACTTTTTCTACGTAAAATTTAATTTTGAGGGGAATGGAGCAATGTATATAAGTTAAGTTATCATTGTGTGAACAGGGCATATTTCAAAAATTTGTATATACAATTTCTCGCAAACCAAACAAAAAAAGTTGTAATACTTTACATCCTTACACAAATCAATAGAACGAACCGTGGTAAAACATTCACAAGTTGGAAAATACGTGTTTTTAAACGTGTCTGCAATCTAAAACTAAAATAGCTCCAATTCTCATTTTTGTTTTAAAATATTTGCAATGTGTACTCGGAAACCCAATTGAGTATCGCAAGCTTTAATATACTATAAATATTTTAGAAGACTAATTTACATTGAAAATAACTCCAAATAACTTAATTTTTCAATCCTTTTCGCAAATACAAAATACATTCACGTTGCGGTTTAATGATCATCAAACGATCACATTTGGGTTTTTCGCATTAGCAAGTCCTTTATACAGGCAATTTTATTTTACGTCAATGTAAACAGAATTGTTAGTTTACGCATGTTTTAAAATTTATAATAACCCGCGTTAAAAATAAATTGATTATTAGGCAGGGAATCCAGAAGAAGCAAAAGGAACGTCTTTAACTGGAATGATGTTTTTTTGTTACTGTCTGTTTAGCCTTTTCATTTTCTTGTGTCATACTGCAGCTGTTGAGAACCGTCGTCCAATGTGGTTGAATACGAATAAAGCATTGGCCAAAGTTTTACAGGAGGAAAACGAGTTCTCCTTAATTGAGAACTTGGATTTACTCATTCGCGGATTTGGAAACTGCCTAGCTGTCGCGGACAACTTTCAAAACCTCAACACTGTGCAGCACAACGTCCCAATAATACTAAGACACGTTTTGCCAGCATTGTTCAAGTATTTCGAAGACCGCGCAAAAATCCATCGAATATGGGTTTCGAGTAATATTAAGTCAGATATAAATGAATCCGTTGCATCGAACATCTTTCCATGCAATATATCTATATTTATTTATTTATGTACTTAAGTGGGATTTTCTTCGAATGGAGCAAAACGGACTACTGCGTAAGACTGAAGCTATTCAGATTTTTTGCTGCGTCTAAACCGTGGGCTTGCATATTGCAACTTGGATTTTTTCCTTCGGATTTTATATTGGAAAACCAAAAGTTTTTGCCTTATCCGACTACTTTTTGGTATCATGCAGTTAGTAAACTTCAGCCGTTGACATCTACAGGTATGCCCACATTTAATATAATTTTGCTAAAGGAAGAAATTGCTAAAAAATACGAAGAAAAAACTGAGGCTTTGGTTTCCTGGATACATGACAAATTGACGAATGAAAACTTTTGGTGGCATAAAGCAAGTCCTCAAATTTTGCTGGATGTATGCTTGCAGTCGTTATCAAAAAACAATATAGTATGGAAAAGGGCGTCATTTCAGTTATAAAGAATCTAATTCCTTGTGATGCTTGTAATGGTCTTCGAATAATCTCGGAACCATTCCCAGGAAAATTTTTTGATAACAAAAGTGGCAAAACAAAATCAATTTTTTTATTAAGTCAGAAACCAAATCTCCAACATTATTGGGGCGACTTTCGCAGAGAAATGGATTTAAAAACCGAAATTGAAACTCACCTTCGCCTCTGCCAGAACAAATACACAACAACCAAATTTTCCTTTGCTCGAACAAAGATGGTTGAAAATATTAAATACCGAATGAATCATGCCTACGTTCATTTACTTCATGCCGTCATGAAGAATTTTACTTATAGAATTTCCACATTTGTTCATTGTGTAAGTGGTGCAACAAAGCATACTAATGTTTATCGTGAGACAAAATCCTTAGGAATATCTTGGGTAATTAACGTTGCACTTAAGAGTGTGATTAGATCTAGCCATTTATTTGCTTGGAGAAGTTCCAAACCAAAACTAAGATTCGTCAGTTGTGGAAGGCGTGGAATCAACAAATTTTTATACGACGACTTTATAAGCGTATTCGACGCTAGCGTTTGGATATGTACTTGTATTTTTATTTTTATTGTTTTTGTCGCTGTTGAGCTTTGCAGTGCAGGAAAACTGATTGAATTTCGTAAAACGACCCAACTTATGATATCTATCTTAGGGGCACTACATGATCAAGGTAGCACAATTTGGGATAAAATAACACAGGAACTATCACAACTGTGGATTGTAGGATGCTTTTTTTGTATTGGACTGGTGCTAAGCAATGCATACATAAATACAAACGTGTTTACATCCATATGTAAACCAAGTATTCTTCATTACGAGACAATTCAAAACCAAGTTGATGATAATTTTACTATTTACATTGCAACTAGCAACGTTTGGTTTGGAGATTCGTGGAAATCTACCTCTGATCTTGAAAAAGATTACGATATACGATTTAAGGGTAGTCATATGGTAGCGATGAAGAGCAAAAACAGCTATCGTGGGTATATGCATGCAATGTCAGTATTTGAGGTATATAATACTAATGCACTCAATATTGATAAGCTATCCTTGGACACATTGCAAATGGTCGAAAATTCCTCAACGCTTCATCCTAGTATTCCCAAGTTAGTTGCTAGAGCAATTGAAATGCTTTTTGGTCAAGGGCAGCATGTACGAGATAACGCACATTATGTTATTGAAAATCAAATGCGAGAAATGCTCTTGGAATCATACAAAAAATTGGAACAGAGCACACTGTTTGATGAGCTTTATCGATGTAACAGAACCGCCGTGGTTCTCCAGGAAGCTCTCAGCCATGCGTTTTACCAGAGGCTAATAGAAAGGGGACAACAATTTGTAGACATGGGTCAAGAAGCGTACCTTAGTTCTGAAACCTTAGTAGACTTGTCCGGGCTTGCAACTATACACCTAATAAAGCGCATACAAGCCTTGAAAACTTCTGGTATAGACAACTGGTGGAACACTTATCTTCATTTGTCGCACCACAAAACCAATGAGCTCACTGAAACCACTTCTTCAACTCCTAAAGAGGTGGAACTGGCTGGAAATCTCAGAGACTTATTCGTCGCATTTACAATTGGAATGTTGCTATCTCTGTTAGAATTCACCATTGAATACTGGATAGTTTTTAAGCTACTACAAAGAAAATTCAAGGTATAACTATTTGATTTCTGAGAGTACAATATGTATTTGTAAGTATAATATGAAATTAATATAGAACAAAAATCATTAAATTGTAGACAGCTATAAAATCAATTTTATATATAATATTTATATAATCATATATACAAATCAGCTCCTGTTTATTTATTATTCACTTTTTGGACTTTGGACTTTAGAATGAAGATTGGTGTTCTTCAATCGGTTTACCTTGCAAACTAGAGATGTCGCGTGCTGTTTAACATTCTTTTCTTGAACTGAATACAGCCCAGCATAGCACAATCTCTGTGTATAAGTCACACTCTGATTCTGATTAACCTTTGTTGGTAACCTTTTATGAGGGATAAACCATGATAAGACCAAAATTTATCAGAACGCGCTGAAAATTAATACCTGTATGTAATAAATCCCACTAATTACGATTTTGATAACCTTTTTGAAATCGCACGCTTATCAATAGGTGATAAGTGAATGATAAGACCAAAAGTCTTCAGAACGTGCTGAAAATTAGTACATGTATGTAAT
>JAANSP010004312.1:0-10314 GCA_036850745.1 Homidia socia
ACCCTTCTTGGTTTATTAACGTTTCCCTACTGACTAATATATTATTATTATTGCAAACACCTCAACTGTCAATCATGCAAGCGGATTTGGAAACGATCACCATGTGAGAAAACTTAGGAACTGTAAACTGTAATGTTGACAGCGTGGGTGAAAACGTCAATCCAATAATTATCTTAACTTTCTTCCTTAGGAAAACCGAAAATTAGCTGATTCTCCGTAACTGCGTTGCGCAATGTTCCAAGAGTAGCTCTAGCATTTCAACACTCCAAGTTGATGTCGATTTATATTTTAATTGTTGAAATCCTTTTTTATGGAACAGAGAAAAAACCCAGAGATACTTCGCTATTAATGTCGCCATATAGTAAACCCACCAACAGGACGTTCCGATTTTCTAATAATTGAAGTTGGATTAAAATAAGTTTACTTACCTCAAATAAACAGACAGACAGCAAATATCACTAGATAAACACCAATTTTATTGAATATTTACGGTGTGACGAGAAGTACAAGAAATTGTCCTGTTATTTATTTGGGTTCTTGTGAATTTCCTTTGACGTCATTCTTAAAAACCCTCTGACTATCATCTGTGTGCTGTGTGTGGTAAAGTCGGTAATGGGCAAACAATAGAATAGAATGGACTCGGTCTATTCAGTAGAGCGTGCTTTGCTGAGGTGCTCGCTTATGGTTTGGTTGGTGCACCTTGTTTTTATAATATCTTGCATACAAAATCGCCACAATGTTGAAAGTGAATGTTTGTAAACCTTTTGCAAGCAAACATAAAAATATGCCGAGTGGTGATAATAGAAACAACTTGCTCTACAACTCCATATGTGAATTTACTGATTTTCGAATTGACTGCCTACGACTTGCTTGGGTAGCCTTGATCAGCACATTCCATAATCATAATGACCGTATGATAAGATAATCCCGAAATCTCTAAATTTTATTACACATTACACAGATGCACCTTTTCTCCATTGTCACTTTGTCACTATCACTTAGCTTGCATTTTGAAAGATAAAAATATCACGCATGAAACTGCAAATTCTTAGAACTGCAAAAAATGCTGTGAACTTATTAATCTGAATAATGTAGTCTTTTTAATCCACGTTCTTAAATATATTGGGCACCTTCGTCGTCTTCTTTCATTAGTAGATTTGTGTTTTTTGTTACTCTTCCACTCAACAGGAAAATAATTTTCCTTAATTAAGGAAGGAGAGAGTAATTTTCAATGTCATTAAAAATGTCAGTCATTACTATACAATGCATTGCACTATTTTGCACATTTGTACTAACTTTTACTTTTCCCCAAAAAATGAGACGTATTATGTAAATTTACATACATTTTGCTTTCTTCCATACTTTCACTACCTTACTTTCACTTTATCCTAATCCTCTTCTCTATTTTGTATTTACCTGTGTTCCATAAATATTCCATATATACGATCATGCTGTAACACACGAGATGAGATATTCATACAAGAAGATGATGCAACGATGATGACAAGATGCAAGCTGTTGTCTTGTATTAATTGAACTGTAGAAGCATATTGTATTCAGTCACTATATTCGAGTTTTTCACATTCTGTTTACATAAAACTTAAAAGTATACGTCTTTTGGTTTGTCTACTACTAATACTAGTCTACCTAGTCCAATTCCAATGATTCAATATTTTCACTTTCTCCTTTCGTCCTTGCAATAGACACGGTGAAAGTTTAGATGGGGGAACAAGATACAAAATATACAAAATATATATCGATTTATTTGTTTCTAAAACTCTGTTTTGTTAGCATCATCCATCACACCATGCTTTTCCAAGTAAACATTATTGAAAATATTTTGCATACGGGGTTTATATTTTGTTTTGGGTAAAAGTGAAAGGAGTGAAAGCAGCCGCAAGCAAGTCTGCTTTAAAAACACAGAGTTAACTATTACAAAGCATCGCAACGTAGTATTGGCATTGGCAAGCTGGGAATTAAATTTTTAAATTGAAATTAAAACATGAATACAAAAAATGTCTGTCAGCCAAATTATCGCTGTTTGTTGATACGCTACAAAAAACCAAATTACAAAGTTAGCAATTATTCAATCTTTCGAAGAAAAAACATTCTTGCTTTGCTTTGCAAAAAATTAACAATTTGCACTCATACATATAGAGTACATTGAGTAAAACTAACTCAAACCAATTAATATTTTTATATTTTAACTTAATCTTTTTACTTTTGACTGGAAATTTTACCCCTACATTTCTCACGAGCAGAGGAAGAGTTGAGGTCTTTTACAGTTATCTTCTAGTTTTTCGAAAATTAAAATTTTGAAATCAATTGTAAAAAAAGCTTCCAAAAAATGTAGCTAAGATGTAGAAACGGCTTCAACCTTTGGTTTCTTGTTTGTATTATTAGAATCAAAGTTAAAGCCAACGTTTTTTTTAAATATGCTGGAATAAAAATTCATCCTCAAAGTTACAATTCAGTTATGGAGTTATAGTAGAGTTATTGTTGAGTTATTGTTGAGTTATAGTAGAGTTATTGTTGATTTATGGTAGAGTTATTGTAGAGTTGTTATTATCCGAGATGCGCAATGCTCTACTAGAATTAGTTAGACAAGGTCGAAAAATACAACTAATTCAAAAAGACAAGAAATGAACTCAATTTAAAAAGATGGTGCTTTTTCAATCAAGCCACACATTTTTGACGCGTAATGAAGCCTTTTTTCCAGCAAACAAGATACACAATATTAAAACTACATTATTTGCTTTATTTTCCCGAAATATTGTCACAATTCGTGTATGTAATTCTATACAATATAGTTGTAGGCAATATACGTTCCTCCAATCCACAAAACGTAGATTAGATTAACTGTACAAATGTACTAATATTTAGAGCAGCGTTATCTACATTAATATAAAATATTTTAAATTAGATTAATCCGAGTCATCCTTATCACTACCACTTCCTTTTCCCCTGGCCGCACCTACTCCGCTATGATCACTGTCATCCTGTCTACTGGTTGACGGTCCAGGCCCATCATCATCATCCTCATCGTCAGACATTTTCAGGGCTTTAGCTTTCTCAAGTTTTCTAGCTTTCATTCTATCCTCAATATCGCTTCCTTCGTTTTCATCATCGTCTTCATCAGATGAGTAAATGTTGGCCCGAGACTTTTGTCGAGGATTTTGACCAGGCTTGTAACGATTTTTAATGGCCGACAAGGAAATGACGTTTTCATCATCGTCGTCATCTGCATCACCTTCCAGATAGCTGGCAGATAATCCTCCACGACTTCCACTGACCCTTTCACGAACTCTTCTTTGTTTACTCTCTCGTCTCACAGAAGCTCGGAGTCTATCCTCCTCTTGCTTCATCATTTCCTCTCTCCGTTGCTCCGGATTTGATCCTACTGTTGACAGTACCATTGATGCCTTGCGTTTTTTGTGATCTGTCAGCCAAACTCAACGTCATTTTACGATGTGTAAACGAATCTGTTGAATGTGGTCGGAACGTTAGCTTTGTACGGAAAACTGCCTGGCCTTGTAAACCGGTTCCTTGACGAATGAAAAGATGGTTATGGTCACCCTAAATGATACACAAATATGGCCCGATATTACCAAAAATAAATAAATAAACTTTTAACGTATTATTGTGTGCGTGTGATCTTGTTAGAAAAAGATGACGTACCTGTAAAGGTTGTTTGTATACATTAAAAATTTCACTTCCTAAATGCAAACTAAGGGAGCCGTCCGACCACCTCACGAATCTTGCGTTCGATTCTTTTAATGTCAGCCAAACTCAACGTCATTTTACGATGTGTAAACGAATCTGTTGAATGTGGTCGGAACGTTAGCTTTGTACGGAAAACTGCCTGGCCTTGTAAACCAGTTCCTTGACGAATGAAAAGATGGTTATGGTCACCCTAAATGATACACAAATATGGCTCGATATTACCAAAACTAAATAAATAAACTTTTAAAGTATAATTGTGTGTGAGCCTTGTCAGAAAAAGGTGTCGTACCTGTAAAGGTTGTTTGTATACATTAAAAATTTCACTTCCTAAATGCAAACTAAGGGAGCCGTCGGACCACCTCACGAATCTTGCGTTCGATTCTTTTACAAATTCCCCCTTGTCATTGAACCTCTCCCTCCAGCGAATGGTATTTTCAACCTTTAGTTTTAAACGAGCTCTGCCTTCCTCGTCAAGCGTTTAAATTCCCCCTTGTCATTGAACCTCTCCCTCCAGCGAATGGTATTTTCAACCTTTAGTTTTAAACGAGCTCTGCCTTCCTCATCAAGCGTTTCCTCATCGTCAATTTCATCTTCATACGTGTTGGGATCAAAAGGTCTTGGCTCGACAGAGAGAAAGTTGGGTAATTTAACAAAGTGAATAGCTTTTCCAAGATCAGTTGAGATTTTGGGAATTTCTACGTCAATTCTTGTCTCTGGTGGAGGCTCTTCAACTTCTTGTTCTACATCTGATCCCGCTCCCACCCTAGATCCGGCATCTGATTTGGCGTCTTCAGCATCAACATCACCTTCAGTAGCAGCGGCTGGCTTTTCTCCTTCTGCGTCACTGGCATCGTCTACAGCCATTTTCTTAACAGAATCATTGTCGTATTTATACATGAATTTTGATTCGCCAGTCTCTTATTAATTGTTATTTTTAAATGTTGACTCTACTCACCTCAGGTTCTGATTTCTCTTCCTCCGCATCACTCTTTTTACCCTTTTCTTCGTCATCTGATTTCATTTTTGCGTCCCCATCAGAATCAGAACTTGAACTAATGATCATCAGCATCTCCGAAAATTTCGGAAGCAGCAGCAGCAGGCTTAGCTTTCTGAACTTCTGACACAACAGATCTGGAATCTGGCGATTCTCCTCCTGAACCAGCAGATGCACGGCGGGCAGCAGGTTTTGAAACAACAGATGTCGGTGATTTGGGACTTGCACTACCTCCTCCTATAATGAATCAATTACATTAAGTTCACTTTTATAAAATGCATGTGTATGTATGTATGGAATGCATTAATGCATGGAATCACTAAAATATTAAATTAAAACATACTAGACTTTTTGGACCTTCCAGATTTTGAGCTCGCTCCACTGCTAGATCTTGATGATCTGGAACCTGACCTTGATCTTGAACGAGATCTTTATATAAGGGAAAAAATGACGCCTTATTATTTTGAAACTTTTCCCGACTTTTATTACTATTCTTTTGAATTTTTACACAAACCTTGACCTAGCAGGGGTTGCAGAACGTGATCTTGATTTTGCTGGAGATGCTGAGCGTGATCTAGACTTGGCAGGTGAACCAGAACGGGATCTTGATCTGGCTGGAGACTGCGATGCAGATCCAGAACGGGCTCTTTTGGCAACTGGTGACCTAGAACCTGACTTGACAGATCCTGCTGGAGATCTTGACCGTTCAGTAGATTTAGAGCGAGAACGGGATCTCGATCCCGATCCTGAAGACCTAGAAGCCGGAGATCCAGAACGAGATCTAGAGCCTGACTTTGCCGACCTAGCTGGACTACCCGACCGTGATCGTGAACTTCTTGATCCAGCAGCAGACTTTTGAGAACCTGCTGGTGACCTGGGAGAGCCCATAGGTGAAACAGCAGACCCTGCAGGTGATTTAGGTGAGTCTACATCCATAGGCGACTTTGGTGAACCACTTGGACTTCTGCTATGACGAGGACTTGCAGCTACTGGAGAAGAGGCTCTTGAGCTTCCTTGAACCTAATGACAAAACAACACAACAAACAGTTAATTATTATTATCAATGTGTGATCAGATCAGTTTTGAAAATATTTAAAACTCTATTTTGTTTCTATAAACATGCCAATACCGGATCCGCCTCCAGACGCTTCAGAACCACTGTCAGAACCTGACCCTGAACCGGAATCATCGTCGTCTTCCGATCCACTTTGATTTAAGTAACCAAGACTAGGCATTTTACTGCCGGGGGATGATAAAACTCGTTTCCCCAACCACGGCTGCAGGCAACACTCTGTATGACAAGTTTACCAACTCTAGACTGAACTTTCAATCGTACTTTTTCTTGAGGACGAAAAGAAAGGTAATCCCCGTTTTCAAGTGTCAGGTGGCAACTTGTAACTAATTTAAACAGTCTGTAAAAATGAAAAAAGAGCATTTATTTATCGGTTTTTCGTAAAAATAATGACTCCGCTTTCAAGGGCTAGCATAACTATAATGGCAAACCCTCTGCTCTAAAATGATACCTCCTATTCCTAATAATATTGACCCACACTGCACTGCTTGCAAAATAATTTTTATCATTTACCGGCTGGAGAAACGAAATGGATATCAACGTATATATATTGCCACTGTTCCTTAAAACAATAGTTAACTCAGTCCCAGATAATTACGTCCCGTGAACAGTTTTTTCTTTAAACAACAGTAAGATGAACTTTTCTAATTCACTGAAAACAATTATTATTATAGACTTTTTGTCAACATAAAAAAAGCTGACAAAACACCACAAACAAACAACCTCAACAAGAGATTCAAGATCGCATTTTTATCTTGGTTTCCCAACAAGTTTGGGGAATTTCAAGACTCACAGTTTTTGGTGCGTCGTCATCTGCTGGATTTGTGGTATTTGGTTTGTTGGTGTGCAGTTTCAGGCTGAAACTTTCAGCTAAGAAATACGGGAAGAGGAGAAACGCACAATGCCCCAAATGAGTTTTCAGCGTAGCGGTTCATTGTGGCCACTTGCTTTTTCTCCATCCGTAAATAAATCTCGCATGTAGAATTCTGCAATGAGAGCACCTAGTTTATCTAGTAGATTTATGGCCTTTTTTTGTCATCTGTAAAAAGTTGATACACTTTGCATTTCAGTTGATGTACAATTACGAGCTAACGAGCTGCAAGCGTGTAGGTGTTTTTGATACACTTTTTTGACCTCTTTGTATTTAGTTTTTTTTAAAATTTGTTAATAATGCTTTTAATTGTTACGAAGACTTTTTTAGTTTTTTAAAAAATATCTGGGAATCGTCTTGTTTGAGTCGAAACTAATTGAGTGCCGGATTGGATTGTGATTGTGAATTCTGTAGTTAGCAAACAGCTTCTGGCGTTTTTGTAGTGATTGTGGTTCTGTGATTTAAAGATTTTGATTGACAAACTTCAAACCGAACATTTTGATCAAGAACAACAAGTTGTAATATAACGGCTACATCATCATGGTGTCCTTACTAAAGAGAAAAAAGAAGTACTTACAGCTTCATAATGGTACGTCACAAGAAAGCCTAGTCTCGCCGGAGAATAATTTAAATAAAAGAGCAAAGAAGAAAAACAAGAAGAAGCGGAAGAAAGCCAAGGCGCCTTCCGTGGTGCCGTTAACCAGCGCCTCAGCGAGCTCCAGTGACATATCGGCAAATGCAACATTCGACAAAAAAGAACCAGTTTTTGGAAACAAACCAAAACTGACGGTGAAAAAGAAAGGTACGTTTGATACTAACGTGTGTCCCTGTCCAAGTGTATTGATTGCAATGGTAATTTCCGCATTTCTAATTTTTAGAGGCAATTTGTGATAAGCTTCTGCTAAATATGCTTAAGAAGAAGAAGAAAAAGAAGAAACAAAAGCAAGCGAGCTCATTTGGAACTGCTGAGACTGAGCAAGTCGAGACAACTATGGATTTAACAGTTGACGAAGAGGATGACAATGCAATTATAAAAGAGGACGCAGTAAAGCAACCAAGTCGTCTAAAATTACTGAAAAGAAAATTCAAGTCTGATGAGCAATTACCGCTGTTGCAGGAAAACAATGCCAAAAGAATCACTCCATCTTCATCGCAAGCAAAATCTAACGGACTTCAAACCTCAGCGGTAGTTCTTCCTGTAACTGAGTGCCGAGAAGCGTATGTTTTTCAAACTTGCTATTTTTAAAAGAAATTATTGGAACCTAAACTGTAATATTTTGATTTTATTCCTCCCTTAGGTTCATTCAAAGATTTTGGGAGAATGATACTCTGATTGTAGTTGGTGAGACGGGGAGTGGTAAAAGTACACAAATTCCCCAGTTTCTGTTGAAGGATTGTGCAAAATTATTTTCGTATAGAGGAATAGCTATAACTCAGGTATGTACTTTGAAGCAAGACAGCCTGAATTAAATATCAATGCAATTATACTGTAAATTATATTTTGTAGCGATTTCATTTAATGTTTTTTTCTGCTGTAATTATTTAGCCGAGGAGAGTAGCTGCAATTAGCCTTGCCACCAGAGTAGCCAGCGAATTGGGAACAGAAGTTGGAGATGTGGTTGGCTACAAAGTTCGTTTTGACAAACTTACGAGTGACAACACCAAAATTACATTTGTCTCAGACGGCTACCTGATGATGGATGCCATTCGGGATAAACTATTTGACCAATATAGCGTAGTCATTGTAGACGAAGCTCATGAACGAAGTGTTGAAACCGATGTTGTGCTTTCCTTACTGAGGAATGCACAATTACTTCGAAAAGACCGCAACCCTAAAAAGCGATTGAAACTTATCGTTATGAGTGCAACCTTGGATGTGGACAAATTCAAGAGTTTCTTTGATTTAGAAAGTCGGGGAGTATCGTAAGTTTAAAAGTTAGAACTCATGTAGCTTTTTGATTATCTCAAACAAATTACAGGTGTGAAAAAATTTGAAAAATTAATTATTTTTAGGACCAAGGCAGTTTACGTTAAAGGTCGTCCATACAATTTGCAGCTCAATTATCTTCCCAAAGACGTTTCACAAAGTCATGTTGACATCACTTGGTTTACTTTGCTTAAACTCCATATGGAATTACCAGCAAAGTTGGTCTTGATTGAATCATTATTTGATGCTCATAAATACAACTTTTTTTCTCTTTTTACTTTCGTTATAATCTCAAAATAATTCGTTTCGTTTACAGCCATCACATTCTGGTATTTTTGACGGGAAAAGAAGAAATCGATCTTATCGTAGCAAGAACCAATGCCATCAATCAACAAAAGGAATTACATCGAGTATTTGTCTGTCCACTGTATGCAGCATTATCCAAAGAAGTTCAAATGAGATCATTTGAATTGCCACCAGCAGATACACGAAAAATTGTAGTGGCAACAAATTTGGCGGAAACTTCATTGACAATTCCCGGAATTCGTGTAGTCATCGACTCTGGAAGAGTCAAGTCAAAGTAACACTCCTCTCAGTATTAAGTATTATCATCAGCTCTATAAATGCAATCTTTCATTTCCTACTGTTTTTAATTTATTATGTGATTACGATGATTTTATAAACGTCAAAAATAGATATTTTGAAGAATCTCTGGGGATGAATGTTCTCCGAGTTCAACTGATCTCAAAATCTCAATCGGATCAAAGAGCGGGAAGAGCCGGCAGAGAATTTGACGGCTCGGTTTATAGACTGTACACAAGAGCAGATTATGAGAAAATGGAAGAATTCCCTCCTCCAGAAGTAACGCGTTCAAATTTGAGCAGAGTTTTACTTCTCGCTGCTGTGTCATTAGGAATTAACAATTTTAAAAAGTTTCCATTGCCGGATCCTCCAAGCGACAAGGTTATTTTAGTGACTTTCATAAACTCAGTATGGGACTACGGAAAGAGGCTTAACGATGACCAGCTTCATAATAATAAGCCATCTATAAGCCGTATTGCCTACCACTAAAATTTTCGTTTGTTGGATTGATGCTTAGGCCATCCAGTTTGCTATGAATGAGCTGCACCGTTACGGAGCGATTGAGACAAACCAGCTGCCTGTAAAGCTAACACGGATAGCCAGTCGACTATTATCTTTTCCTGTTGAACTTCACTTGGCCAGAGTGCTGTATCTTGCTGTGCAGTACCAAGAATTATCCAGGATTTGTGCAATAGTATCTATCTGTACAATGGAGTCAATTTACAATCCGGACATGCACGAAGGAGAAATTCGCCACAATAAATACCAAGCGTTGTGGGCTCCTGAAGGCGATTTTATCACATTTTGGAGAATATTTAAAGAGTACAAAAAGTCAAAGAATAAAAAGTCGTGGTGCAGAGAATATGGGATTCAGTTTCGGTAAGTTGTACAAATAGGTGGTTTATTTGCACCCAGTAGGGCAATGCTGTTTTTTGGTAGCTTTGAAAAATGTGCAGTTTTTTCATTACTGTTGTAAAATTGGTTGCAGCACTATGATGTACGTGAGTCAAGTATGGAGGCACCTACTCACAATTTGCCAAAATATGGAACTGGAAGATGATGAAAAACTAAAGTGTGGAGATGCCACAGATTTTAAGGACAAAGTTCACTTAATATTCAAGACAGCATTTGCTCATCAGATAGCG
>JAANSP010004313.1:0-10313 GCA_036850745.1 Homidia socia
CGGAAAGCCAAATGAGCTCGTAAATAATCGGAGGAGGGTTATTGGTCACAGGTGCATTCAACATTTTAAAATCGTCTTCGACACTTTCTTCATTATTATGATTCATGCTCACAACAGACATTTGCATCGAAAAGCACTTTTTCTTTGTAAATATTTTCCAAGTGGCTTATTCATAATGTGTGAAGTGATCATTTTGGTGGCTTTCTATTTGTACTGTACAATGAACAATGCTTGTCTGGTTCGTCTTCTTCAAGTAATTAATTTAAGTTCCTAGTTTCACCCATTTGTCAAGAAACGCGTTCATTTAATATTTTTTGTAAAAAACGAATCCATATTATTTTCTCAAACAACAATGAAATCTCGACATCAAGTGACTCGCTAAGTTACGAAGATGTACAGTACTGTATTCCTATTCCTTGACAAAAACTAATTTTGTAATTCTTCCAAAATTACATATTTGTACCAATCTGGCAAAACTGACCAATAATGTATTTGATTGCAAACCAGAAACCTGCTCATTGCCTACATGATAATTTCGATTCCATTTTTAATTCTGTACATGTCTTTTTCTGTATTTCCTTACAAGCACATAGCAATATGCCTTTTATGACATTACTAATGACAGAGTAGATTACAATCAACAATGTTTGTTCCGTGACTCTAGAGTCATAATTGCTGTCTCTTGAAGTTTTGAAATAAAATGAAAATGAAAAAAATAACAAGGAGTACACATTTGCAACCTACCTACCTACAAGAGATGATGTACAGTTGTTAGTTTATTAGATGGTGAATAGTTTATGACACGCAATTATTGCTACTTATTCAGCACAAGTAGTAGCCTTCTTTTGATTTTCTTATTATTTTTGGGTCTGGTAATCGGGTTTCGAGCAGCATGGACTCTAAATGGAAATGACATGTTAATAAATTATCATAGCTAATCAGATCATTTCACTGATTTGAAACAAGATTGAGAACGATCGAAGATGAAGGAGCGACAGCACGCAAAGATATTTTCCTTATTTTAACAGTTGATTTTCTTGGAGATAATAAGAGGTAAAAACTCGTAAAAATTCTTCATGCAGATGAGCAAGCACTCATTACCAAGCAGTTAAGGAAGTTGAGGTATTTAATGTCAAACTTACTATTACTCATTGCTACTCTTCTTGTCAGACGTTTTTGCTAAAGAAAAACAGTCCTCCAAACCGAGGTTTGCCGGTAGACAATTTTTGAATGTACTAGTTCGTTCAAGCAGAATTACACGCACACAAGAAGCTGCAATGAAAACTTTATTTTGCTCATCACCTTCATCATCAGTATTACTATATGCATTCATTTTTACATTGTGCTACCGAGCGGCTAATAAATGTCAGCTCTTGTATGATTTACCATGTTGTACCTGCATCAAAAACTTTACAAAGAAAGATCGTCTGCATCTCCCGTGGTTATGTTGGCTTTGCGTAAAACTGTGTTTTATTCACTACACAAAAGACTTCCAAATACGAGTGACAACAACCGACAATTTATTTACACCAAAAACTTGTACATGATGACTGATGAGCAATGCGCGCACTCGTATTTATTATTGAACAGGTGATTGATAATCTTAATCAAAAGTCTCGCAATTTTGTTTTGTCGCTTGTAATCAGAATAACGAAACCAGATAAATATGTTATAGAATCAACATAATTGTACCTATAGCTAATTATATTGGACACACACAGAGAAGCCTGCTGAATAGACTTGCCTTCATAATTTCCTCTACCATTATCTTCCAAATTTGCACAATGAGAGCCACATTAGACCCTATTTAGCTCGAGAAACGAGACGTCGATACAATAAATTGCAAAGACAGCGGTAAGTTGTCTTGTAGTTTAGGTATATGCAGGTACTTTTGTCGAAACATTCTAAAGCGTTAGTTAATAAAACTTGGAATTGGATTATAATAGCCTAATTGCGTAGAAAAGTCGCTGACCGACGGAACGGAACGCGTTGAACGAAAAATTTTTCCTATGCATTAAATGCATTGAAAATTCTCTATTGTCAAAAATCTTTTTATTTTTTTGCCTCGTTTTTGGGTGGCTCATCATCATCATCATAAAAGCCAATAGTAAAAGAAATTCTCTTGGACATTTTCTTTAAAAAGATATTTTTTCTCTTTTTGATATGTTTAATTTTAAATTTACATTTATAATCCAACTGATGGTTTTGGCATTGCATTTATACTGTGCTCACTTTTCATTGTAATTTGTTCTCTTTGGACATTAACTTGACATAATCCGGTAAAGTACATTTTTTACAATCGGAAAGCTTACCAAAATAAATTTTTGGTGGGTACATTTTAACTTTTATTGTCAAATAAAAGTGACCAACCCAAGTTTAAAAAATCGTCTTCTCACAAACTTATTTGATTCTGCAAACAAAAGTATCGGCTTTCCTGTCTCGTTTCATGGTATTACCAGTAGTCGGGGCCAAGTGTAAAAGGTCATGAAATGTGAGTCTGTAAATTCAACTGCACATTATGTGTAATTACACCTACATGAAAATTGTTTGGCTGAAACCATCATCATTAAATTATGCGCATGGCAGGATAAATGAACTGAAAATATTTAATGAAAAATGATATCCCCTTTTCCTCTGCCTACATATTTTCAGACAGACACACAGTCAGAGATAACTTATGCCTTATTTTGCAGCTAAGAAAATGTAACATGATGCGACGATGGGACAGAGATATGCTAAATTTATGGATAAATTCAAAAAAGACAAACGGTATGGTCATCATTTAGAAAGGTACTAAATATTAAGATACTCGCGAAAAAGTGAGTGAGCAGTTATTATCCTCGTCTACATTTCCAACCGCGCAAATAAATCACCTGCGCTAACTACTGGTTCACGAATAGGTAAGCATAATATATGAGCATCGTATTGTAGTATATAGTATCAATACCGCACCTTAGGCATCGTAAAGTTTTCTAAATTATGGTATTTTTCCCTGTCGTTTTAACTACATTATAAGGAAGCAGACTAAGCACAGAAAAACCTCAAAACCAATCTTAACTTTTATTCTGTGTCGGGTTTGGGTTTCTTCTTGCTGTTTATAGTTAAATTTATACGGTGATGGTGGTGATGCTCATAAAAGAGGACACGTGTGTTTTATGTTGGCTTATTATGACAATGCATTATTTTACTCTTATGGTTATTATAGCCGTTTTTATCTAGTCATATTACAGTCTAACAGAAGACGTTAATTGTTTACGAAGGCTTTTAGCATTTTCTCCTATTTGTTACATGTTACGCCTAATGTGTTTGCACACTAGGGAAAAGGGCATATGTGTGTGGATTACATACACAGACGCGTGGTATATTTGCAGTGAAATTTTTTATGCTCATAGAGCAACACTTTATCTTCCACCTTTAGTCTCGCTCTGTGTACTACGACAAGTTATAACCCAAGATTCATTTTGTTTTATGGGTTAAGTCAGTGCTGCAAACATGACTGTACCAACAACACCATATTGATTGTTCTTTTACAGTTTCTTCTCACCAAAATGGTTTATTTCCTCCCAAGTTTTTTCGCTCGTTAACCTCTCCTGTCATGCGTGTAATATGTATGAACTCTAAATTATAAATATAAATATACTATTATCCATTTTCACGTATTTCTCCAGGCGGCAGTAGAGTATATATATTGCATGAAATATGTTCAAAGAGAGATAACGGCAAAAATTTCAGCAGCAGTTTTTGCTTTGAAATATGTACTCATTGAAAAATTCCTCTTTCTGTAGTAATATGAAGTACTAAAGTATGCGTGATATTTCAAGTCGAGAGATACATCACAATCTCTCTATTGGATGGCAACATTCTTTCATCTTGTTTCTCGTCACATTAAATCCGATCAAATCCTACTACGTACCAACCTCAAATAATGGAAGATCATCAAAAACTTCACGTTTGTATGTTTCACGTCAAAATCAAGCCGAGGCTTTATAGATTCATTGTCTTATCGCTTTTTACTCTATTTTGGAAGCTCTTCTCAATACTCTGGAAAGTGTATTCTCTTTCTCATCTTTTTATAGTATTCCAAATTGTTCGGCAACATGACCTAAACAAAACACTCTAAAGTTGTCCTAGTTTTTCACCTACAAATTAGAGGCTTTATAGATTCATTGTCTTATCGCTTTTTACTCTATTTTGGAAGCTCTTCTCAATACTCTGGAAAGTGTATTCTCTTTCTCATCTTTTTATAGTATTCCGAATTGTTCGGCAACATGACCTAAACAAAACACTCTAAAGTTGTCCTAGTTTTTCACCTACAAATTCGCATACATATAGCTCTGTCTTCATTTTGCTTTGAAACTAAAACCGTTTGTCATTCTATCCTTCCTTTCCGTCAACATAAGGATATTAAGTTGTAGCGTCATGTGAAAAAGAGGGGTTTGAAAAAACCAGGTCAATATGCATGCATGCTTATTTAACCACCAACTTTTTACAACTTCGTGTACAAACGACAACTTTTTACAACTTTCGTGTACAAACGAAAAGGAGAAAATAGTTTAACGCTACAAAAGGATGACGATGACAAGTGCATAAGGATTCATTATTGTTATTATCGTCAAAAGCCGACTCACACCACAGAGCAGAAACAGCCTTCACTTTACATTACACAATTACACCAACGCAAGAATGATAACATTCATGCATGAGTAGTAAAAGTACAAACCCTGCATATTTTCACAACAACTGCAAACACATGTGACGATGGCGGTGAGAGTAATATTGCGAATAGCGATGTCAGCTCTGCTGGCAGCTACGATCGAGAGCTATATGAAAGCAGAGCAAGTTATAGTTGTATAAATTCTCTGAAAGGACTCACTAGACAACTTTTCTTAATATTTTTATCATCATCATCACACTTAGCCTTTAATGGAAAGCCCATTATTACAGAAGGCATGGACAAAAGGAGAGAAGCGAATGAAAAAGGAAATAATGGACGCACTTGACACGGCAATGTAAGAAATAATTATGACTACATGTGCACACAACATTTATTGTTTTTATTAGAATACCGCAACCACATACTTCTCACTGTCCCTTCCTTTTTAATAAGTCTTTAATTCCTCTCTGGAAGCTATTAACCATTTATGTACTGCAAAATGAAAAGCAACATGAGTACCTTTTAGCACCATCATCATGTCCAACTGTGTCGTCCATTTTCCTCCTTCATTCAGAAGTCAGAACCATTGTTCGCCAGCAGGAGGAAAGCAGTTATGATGATCGTGCTTGCTACGTTGTTCTTCATCATTTTCTTGCAATGCGATGCGACATGGCATATTAAAGCATTTAAAGTGTACGTCGTATGCAGTTCTTGTAGCAGCACACATGCATTGGCACTCATGGCTCACTCATCGTCAATACTTCACTTTCCTCTCAAGTGAAGGAGATGTGTTGCGATACAAGAAGAGCCTCCTTTTATCTCTCACAGTTTTTTACTTGACATATGACCAAACCCCAACCTCTTGATGAGCAACAACGTTGGCATACAACATCCAACTAAAAGGATTTTTTTCTTTCGTTTATTGGCATTCTCCAGTTGTTTTTGTAACTTTATAATTTTACAGGGTCTTGGGGAGCACGAACACAAGTCTGCTTTGTTATTTTTTTATCTTGAATAAAGACGAACAAGTCAGAGTTGTTGTTTCGAATGGTGTGAGAATCGTGAGAGAATATAAACCAATCTTTGTATATGCCGAGTAAGTTAATATAAGTTTTGTGGAGAAACAGAGAGACAGTGTCAGTCAGTGTCTTTGTATCAGTCGGTTGTACATTTGCTTGTATGCTGCTGGTACATGCGTCATTTATTTATTTTGATTTAGTCAGGTTGATTAGAATCGGTAAAAAAGTACAAATCGCTGTCTTTTGACTAGATAACCTATATACTACTTCATCATGGATATGAAATGAAAAATGCTTTGTCTCAGCTGGTAGTCTTTTCATTCATCGCGCACTATCAGATCGAGACAAAGAATATAAAAATGTTTTATTATAATAACTTAATACTTGCATCCTTGCATCAAAAATTGTAGGTACAAACAAATACAGAGAGAAAGGATGCTACGCATTCAAAACCACGATTTTAAAGATGAAAATACGCACGTTCAATAATCGTATAAAAATGTGCAGTCATGAATTCACAACGCGTTCGACATTTATATAATTCCCAGTTTTTTTAACTGTCACTGTCAAGCAGCAAGCACAGAAATTGGAAAAGGGGAAATGCAACAACTGGCCAAGTTTATGATGATAAATTCATGTGCGTGCATGCCTCATGAAAACATGGGCATTTCTACATATCTCATCATGATGACAACATGAAATATATCAGAATTTGAAGCAGGAAGCATCCTCTGAAATAAGCAGACGCCTCCTCGTTTCTTGTATATAGGCAATATCCTTCAAAGCAGGATGCTTTATTGTGTTTTTACTTGTTTGAAATACTGTATATATATCAAAACGCAACAGTTTCAACCAACTCGCCGCAAATCTCATCACTGAAAAACTCAGACTTTTCACTAATAAAATACATAGGTACATATTACAAGTTTGCATGCTCCTCATAAACATAAAAAAAGAATTAACGATGTGGCAATGTGTACAATGAAAGCAATTACATGGTCCGATGCCAGACGGAATGACAAGTGTTTTCACACATTTTTTTCTATTCTGTCCACCAAAAGCGAGAAAAATATATAAATGAAGAAAATGTTCTTTAAGATTTTGTAAACTGTCTGGAAATTTACTTTCACTATTCATCGCGCTCACATTAAAATGGCTCATTCGCTTTGATGATGTGAAGATTATGTTGTGGGAACAATAGAATTGTTAAAATTAAAATTTATTATTATTATGAGCTATTATATATCTTATTACTTAATATTATTTAATATGCAAGCAAAAAAATGAAACTGGTCAGAGGGAATGAACCAGAATTTACTCCATTGTCAAAGTTGAGTTGTTTTTTGNACTGGTCAGAGGGAATGAACCAGAATTTACTCCGTTGCCAAAGTTGAGTTGCTTTTTGTAGAAAGAAGAATGTCTGCTTCCTTCCGTCTGGCTAACAGTGCGTGCACAAAGTTTCCCAAAAGCAGTACTTTTCAGTTTTGTTTCTTACATTCGTCAATAGTTCCTTTGCGACTTTTGTTCATGGTGATTGCTCTACTTGGGTATTGTGCTGAAAACTGATACTGGTGGTGATGATGCTATTATAAATAAATGAAAACAAATAATTTTCAACATTAAAAGCAATGTGCATAGTCAAACGCTTTTTGTTGTGCTGCTTTTACTGTTGGGAAAATGATACTACAAATGAAAAGAAAATTACGTTAAAGAACAAATTCCTATTTGAACGATGATCATTATGAGGCGATTCTGCACAATGTAATATGCATTAATACCATAGTTTGGAAATCCATATGTATTTATCTGCTTGGATGTTCAATACATGATTTTGATTTCGTCGGCTCGATTCCTCCTGCTTTTTACGAGATTCTCTTTTTTGTTCAAGTAGCTCCTAGACAAGAATACGTAATGTCAGCAAAGTGGCAGCACAAACATATTATATGAATATCATTTACATTGTATAATGAAATGATTACAATATACAGCAACAACAGATTGTCGAATGGTTGAATGATCTTCCACGAATTGAACACGGCTCGTTCGGCAGTTCGGACATGCAGAGCAGACCTCGTGTTTCAAAAACTGCACATAAGTACACATGGAATAATAAGGGAGAGCTTGTCTTTGTTTTTAGGGTAGTGCCAGCAGCCAGAGAGCGTCGTCACTCAAGCAGCAACTGTGCATGAGCACCTTTTCCTGCATTGTGTTGTTATTGTGAATGAGGATTGAAATGAAAACCGCTTCAGATTTAAACTCTTCCTCAAGTTGGTGTATTGCACGACGAGCAATAAGTAAGTGCAAAACTGTTTGTTGCACATGTCTTGTATATTTATATGACACATAATAATAATAAATAATATTCTGCTTACTTATATCATAAAAGCTCTTGTTCAGACTTTCCGCACTGCACAGAGCTATTTGACTATACAGAGTCAAAATACTTACAAGAATATGCATTTGACTATGTTTGGTTTCGAGATTCCTGTGATTTCTCATTTTGCCTTGGTTCTGCTTTTACTTGCTGGTGCCACTACTACACCAATATTACTACTAGTCATTGTAATATACTTTTTTATGTAGGTATACAATGGTATGTGGTATGTACGCATTTGAAGATGATGCCTGTCTAGAAACATTGTATTTATGTTCAGTGATGTTGAGTTCATATGTACTAGGTACAAAATCCCGTGGATTTTCAAGTGGCGAAGGATAATGGAAGTTGAACGCCAGTTTAGTTGCTTCCTGGCTGCGATTCGGAAAGGAAGCAAGAAAACTTTCTAGAGAGTATCATCATCATCATCGTCTAAACCACAACAACTGGAGTTGTTTTTACTACGACCACGACGATGTGCTAGCTATCATCAACTTAAAAGTTTTTGATAGCACAGAACACCCCATAAATTACAAGAAAAATGCTGGAACAAACACATAACCGATGACACACATCTGAAAAGCAAAAGAAAGTAACGAGTATCATCATCACTGAACAATTTTTTTAAACATTGATTAGGTAAATACAAAATATTGCATAATAAGATGCATGACAAGCAAAAAAGGAGACAGTGTGGTGACAAGCCAAAGTACATAACAACATCATCTATTAAGAAAACAATAGAGAAAAGTACAACCACATGAAATCTTCAAAGAAAATGGATAAGAGTGAGCAAAGCAAGCAGACTTAACCGAGGCTTGGCTTGAGCTATCAACTGGTTTACTGTCATCTTTGCTTATTATTATTATGTAACAGCATCTTTTGTGTGTCATACTAAAAGAGAGAAAGAAAAGTGTGCAGCATCAGAGTGCAAGTACACATAAAAGTGGCCGAATGTGTGTGGGTACATGCTGCAAGAAGAAGAAAAGATTGTGACGACGACGACAAAGAAAATCCTCTTTTTAGAGAGATACCCTCTCTTTCTCGCTAGAGAACTTTGTTTCTCGTCTTATGAACGAGTGTATCATGGTTGTTGCTACACTGCTCTTGCAATATTGTTGTTTTAAGTTCCATTTCAGAGAAATAGATTGTCGCTGTTATCCTTGTTTGGCAGCTGGATTTTTTTGAAGATGACAAATTGTGTTAGTTAGCACATGATGACAACTAAAAGTCCCTCCGGATCTACAAAGTCTGCGGTATTACAATAATATGCTATCCACAGTGTATTATGTGTGTTTAAGTATTCATCGTCGTTTTAGACAGTGTTCATATTATTATAATCAGCCAAGAGTGTTGCGTGCTTCTGACTACACACAGTATTTTCTGATTAAATAACATTTTGTCTGCTTGAACTTGCAAAAGTTCAGACTAGCCATTTTCAGCATCCACTTGTTGGTCGTTGAGAAAAATGTTAACGACCTCGCGTTCCCAACTGTCTTGTTAGTTTGCCTATTTGATTCATTGATCACCAGGAAAGCAAATTGGGGCGAAATTTTCTCTAAGACTATGTACTGTACTGCGTGTAGAGAGAGAGAGAATGGACTGTGGAATAGTGGATGAAAGATTCATTGCACATTTCTTTGAAAGCATGCATGCTTTTGTTTATGTTCACATTTCAAATGCCGTTTGTGATGAAATGTTCTTTTACCGTCCCCTCGCATAAATAATGCGGTGATTTTAATGGAAACTAAAAAAGTGTCAACTGAGTCAACAGTTAACAAACGACTCGTTTCAACTACACGTTTACGCCTTCCTTAAAAAAGCAGTTGCATACACGCAAAATTAAAATGATAAACACGCAACATAAAGATGTTTAAAGTTTTTGTGTTATGACGTTTGTTTGACTTGTGACGTGATCCATTGCATTGAAAATGAATTAATACTTATGAAAAAAGGAAAACTGTCAGTTTACGCGCAGCAATGCATTTGAGTCAAAATAGAATCATTAAAAAGAGCTAAATTAAGAAAATAATATTAACTATTTCATTCAGTGTTTTTCTTCCACTGTATACTTCATGTTCTTCTGTTCAGTGATGGCCGCAATAATATACTTACTCGAGATACAAAAATTTAAGCGATACTCCATTTCCCCTTTCACAATCACAATGCATTTTCCGTTCTCTCAAGCCAGGAAAACACTGTGAGATGTCTTGCTGAGAACAGAACGGATTCCACTGAATGCTTTCCAATGTGCGAATCAGAAACG
>JAANSP010004314.1:0-10312 GCA_036850745.1 Homidia socia
TTTGATGTGTACGTTTACGTACATGTACTTTATTAGTGTATTTACCTTAATTGTGGTAACAATTAAATAGTTTAGCCATAATAATTTCATCTAACTTCATAAATATGCATCTGATATACCTATATAGGGTGTCCTTTATAGGGTTTTCAGGTACGGCGAGCATGTTTATGGTACCTATATGTACGTAGGTATTATAGTTTACCTATTACACTATAATTAGTTTACAATGTACTACATTTCCCCTCTATAACCTATCCGTTTTACCTATATATTATGCGGTTTATGGGGTAATTTGGTATGGAGAGTATGATGGTGCTACTGGTTTTCAGGTAAGTACATCCATTTTTATGCTCATCATCATCATATCATGCAATACATATTATGCACATGAAAACTCCCGAAATTTCATAAAAAGTAATCAGTTGTGCATCATCATCATGTAATATTTTACGAAGTTTTTATTCCCAAATTATGTTGCATTCAAACATAATGTACCAAACAATGTTTGGAGTTTTCGTTAAATTAAAAGTTAAACCTTCCCATTCCACACTGATTTACCTCTACCGTACTTCCCTCTATTTTTTCTACCTCTGTTACTCCCCACACCGTGTCCATATCCATCACCAATAGTTCCATTTCCACTAATATTTTCTTCCTCAAATCTTCGATTTTCTCCAGTGTATCCACTAAACCCACCCCCACGACCAAACCCACTTGCCCAGTTTCTAGTTTTCTTTGACGTGCCCAATAATGCATCATCAAATCCCACATTTTCTCCCAGATTTTGCAACGGGATGGAGATACCACCCAAACCATCAACTAAATTCAATTCTTTTGTTAGTGAACTCAATGTCTTTCTTAAATACAATGCTTTTTCCCTCCCACAACGTTTAAGATATTCATTCCCAACAAATTTAATGATGCGCGTTGCATCATACATTAGATTTAAATTAAAGAAACTTTCACTATCGCTAAAACGACGAAGTTGCATCTTCCATTCTTCGTCCATTACGTCAGCCAAATAGAGCAATCCAGACTTGCTTGCATCTTCTGTAGTAACTGGATGGGGTGTCGGTGGTCGTGGCACAGGTGGTGTTTTAAGTATAGATGGTGGTGTGGAAGCAAAGAATGTCAATTTCTTAGCAGCAGATTTCTTTCGATATGGTGATACTAGTTTTCCTTCCTCATCAGAGGAAGAGAGTACCATGGCCCTACTCCGTTTGCCCTCCTGAGGCGAGGTGATAGCAGAGTCCAAATCCTCGTCCGACGAAGGGGTGTTCACATCAACGGGTGTACGAGGGTACGATTCCTTTAGCGGACTTCCATGTATAGAGACAAATGGAATTCGTGACATGTCTTTAGGTACATTGATGAGGGCAGAAGGACTCCAGAAAAGCATTTTATGTACTTGTTGCTTTGCATCAATAGGCCAAGCGGAAGGTTCACACCAAAATTGGGTGAGAGACCCTTTATCAGATGTAAAATCCTGGATGCATGCATTCCATCCACCCCAAAAGATAGAAGAAAAGGGAACTGTAATGAAAGAAAATTCAAAACCACTATGTAAGCAATACGGACATGAAAACTCATAACGTCTACCTCTATCTCTATGTACTTTCTATTCCTTATGCTCCCAGTATTCTCTGTATCTAACTCCTTTATACACTATACACTTTATAAAAGTACGGAAAAATCATTACCTGGTCCGTCCAATGAAAACTCTAAAGGAAGTTTTCCAGAGGTACACAGCCTGAGCAGTGCGTATCCAAATTTATCATTGGGGCGGCATGGTTTATGAGAACAAGGTTCCCAATTCGGATTCCCATTATCATCAACAGCTCTCTTTTTCACAATGGTCTGTCGTTTCTTCATCCATTCCGTAGAAGACAAACGAAATCCGGCACACTTATTTGGTGAGAACTCAAACTCGTCCTCAAAATTATCGTTATTACTAACACTAACGAATAGTTCAGACCACAAATTTACCTCAATTTTCTTATGAGCAAGTAAATTCAACAAAAAGTAAAGTACTTCCTGACCATGAAAACACTGCGTGTGATCACACGCGATGGTCGGAACAGTTTTTGTTGCTGATATAAAATGTTTCCCATCTTCAGGGACATTTTCAATATCGAAAACCTTGAAACCGCTACAAAATGACGCACGATGCCCCCTCCGAGAACACAAAATTAAAAGATTCACATGTTTTTGTAATTCAACATGCACTTTTGAAAGGGATGGAGCCATGTCGCTAGTGAATTTTAGCACAAAACTTGTACTGTAACAGAATTTTAGTAAAAGGGTGGAAAAATAATATTTCGGAATAGTAACTTGAAAAGCGAAAGTCAAACTGACTAACTTTTGCTGGATATCAATCAGCTTAAATACTGAGAAAATGAGTGCAAATGTGGACACAGGACAGCAACACTAACAAAAAGCCTGGATATTATTCATGGCAGTGGCGAATTGGTGCAGAGCATCAACGCCGTACCCTCCTTGGATTTGAACGTTATAAAGTTACGGTTTCCTTTTAAAACGTGTGTACATATGCTTTTTTAAGTAAATGTGTAAATCATCTTTTATTCATTGTAATCATTACAACAAACTAAATTTCATTAGATAAATTAAATTTCTTGATATCATTTTAAATACTATAATGTGAAGTACTTAATTTTATTTTTCGCTAGCACGCGTTAGCCTACGTAATTAAACCCATTTACTTAAATTAAAAACTGAATTACAAATTCACTGACTATACGTTAAATATAGTACACATATTTTGTAATTCTATGTTCTTGAGTAGCGCCCGGGCTCGGGCTAGGTACGACTTACATCTGCTGTACAAAGAAAAAGTGTCACGAAAAAAAAAGGAGTTGTGCGTGAATCGATTATTTTCGATACATTTTTACACGACAACTTTCTTATGATGATTGCATCCTCTTTTTAATTCATATCATCCACCTGGACAAAACATGTAACCATGCCTTTGTACACGACACTTTTCCAAGGATGAATGCATCCTCTTTTTAATTAATATCATCCACCTGGACAAAACATGTAACCATGCCTTTGTACACGACACTTTTCCAAGGATGAATGCATCCTCTTTTTAATTAATATCATCCACCACGACAAAACTTTATCCATTTATACACCTAAAAGGCGGTAAAATATTCGTTATAGAAGGCAGAGGTGAACGATTCTTAATTTTCATCTGCTTTATCCAGTTAAAAAAGTTTTATTAGCATTTTATCAAACAGAATTAACTTCATTTATTCTAAAAACTAAAAAATATCATTGTATCAGCTATAAAGAACTACGCTGAAAGAAAGAAAAGAATAATAGCAAAATGGTAACATCAACTGTGCAGCAACAAGGATGTAGTAAGATTAACGACGATTACGTTGCTGATATGAACATTTGATGAAATGTAAATTATTGCACCTGATACGTTTTTGCTACGTAAAAAGAACGGACGGACAGGCAAGTTCTCTTCTCTGTTCAAGCCACATAAAAAGGTGAGAACGCACACCTTTTTTACCTACCTATGATTTTTTTTTCGACTCAGCTCAGTAGATGTGTAAACAGTATACTTTATGCATTTACTGTTATATACGCATACTGTTTACATCTGGAGAAAACGTACATAAAATTTTCATTATTTTTCCAGTGAATACAGACAGTTTCCTCTTTTTTCGACAACAGATGGCTTTTTTTTATGAATCTTTATAGAGAAATTTTTCACTTTTTTTATTGTTACACAACACGCTATCGAATGCGTAAGATATTATGGGACATTTTACTCGACAAACGAAATCAGCTTTACAATAAACGTGTGAAAAGTTGAGTATGCGCTACGAAAGCAGAAAATCGTATTCTTTATTTAATAATCCAGTATCAATTACACAACACGCTATCGAATGCGTAAGATATTATGAGACATTTTACTCGATATAAACATGTGAAAAGTTAAGTATGCGCTACGAAAGCAGAAAATCGTATTCTTTATTTAATAATCCAGTATCAGAAAGTTAAGCATCCAATAATATAAGTATGAGAAATGTTTTATATTAAGAGTGAAAATCAAAATATATTCAACTTTCTTCATAATATAAGATGATACACAAACTGATCACCTACAGTGGTTATTATTTACATAAGATTAGTATACAACACTGTTTTTTTATTTTTGCAATTACAAATTCAATGGTATTATTTTGTTTACATTGATTACTGTCTAGTCATCAGTATAATACACAAAATAAATATTGTCAACGTGTAGAGGTATCACTCCGAGGACGCATTACACAATAAAATTGCGTATTTAGATATCCGGAATAAGAAAAATATTCTATTCATATAATTTGGAAGCACGCAGTTGTATAATTAAATTAAACAAGCATGTTTCATGCTTCAGTAGAGAAGGTTATTTAGAGACGACCCATGCAACGTTCGTACTGCTTTGTAGAGTTTTGAGTTTTTCCCCTGCGTAAGATTTTTTCTCCAATTATAACATATTGCTGACAGAGCAGATCCTTCAGCTTGTAGTTTGTCTCTACATATTACAGAAGTATAGGTATTCTGACATGTATGTAATATAATATGGAAGCATACTATACGCATATAAGTTGTAAGGTAGAGCTTACCTGTCCTTGAGACATCACGTATGTCTTTGGTTTTTCGTTCTCCAGGTGTAGGTTTCTTTGCAGTAAGTCTCTCTTTAGTCGGTGTGGGGGAAAAAGCAGCTTTCGAAATGTCGACATTCTCAGTAAAAGAAACCGGTTTGTACATGGCCTCATCACTGTTTTGGGGTGGTAAGGGTGCAGTTTCAGTACGATCTTTCAGAACTAGGTCAAAGGATCAATATAAAAAGGAGATATTATTATATTTTTTCAACATTTTTTTTTTCAAGTTTCACTCCTGTATCAATACATGTATTATATTATGTTAAACTCCTTGCCTCTACTACAGCCAGATGGATTTCTAACTTTAAAGTCGAAAAGTCTGATGCTGACACCACGTTCTCCACAAAATCCATTGTTGTTAGAGGTTTTATACCACACGCAACTTTTCCTTACACACTGCTCGCAGTTAGACATGACGTCACATTTTCCAGTCACCACTGGACTTTCACCGAATACGGCCATAATGAGCCACCCAACAACACATAATGCCGTTTTACACTTCATGTTCTCAAAAAATTAATGCTGTACAATGAAATGTTCTTTTATATATTATATAAATTGAATATTGTATAAATCAATATGTAATCGTTGTTCAACCTATTGATGATGAAATCACTTATTAATTACATCAAAACTTTAAGCACTAAAAAGTATATGTTTACAAAATTTCAATTGTAAAGTTAAATTTAGGACTCTCACAGTTAAAAATATTACTAGCTGCAAACACTTGCAAACTCGAGTGATGAATATTTCATTTAGCTCGTCATGATTGCAATTTATTTCCTTTACGTTTGCGTACATGTTTTTCTTTCTACGCATTTACTTATGATATATCTACGCATTACTGGTTCTAGTGTACAATAATTGATTATGCGTACTGTAGATTTTTATTTTACTTATATAAAGATTTATCATAAGAGAGACTACAAATAAAGCCTATTTAGCATTTCTTTGGAACGAAGTCATGAGTCATCAAAATAGAAGTGCGGTTCTGTTTTTACAGACTTCTCTGCAGAGATGTCATGTAATGTTATTGTAATTTTACATATCTGGTGTTTTGTGTACGATAAAATAGTTTAAATCCAAAAACTTAAATGATGTTGTCGACTCTACTATGTACGAAATTTAGTTTGTTGAAATGATGCATGGTATGCTTTTTACATCATCATGTAGTACACTTGCCAATCGAGAATAAAAGATATAAAGAATTCATAATCCAAGCTTACACCGACATTCTAACAAATAAGGCTATTATAATCACAGAATACAAAAGCATCTCTTGAGTAATATACACTCCTAAAATATTCAACGGGTATACAGTAAATATCATAAAGAGGTATTCAGGAGATTACTGCAAATCTTTTATCTACTAACTTACAACTCAATTGGTTATTTGGTCGTTTTTTCGTTTGTGGTCTGTCCGCGAGCCTTCCTGCAATCTGTATGTACAAAACAGATGAGTCCTCTTGCCTGCCTGCCTGAGGCGTGTGAGTAACGCAATGGACGTTGGTGTTTCTTTTGCAAAATAGGGATGTCGCTGCTGTAACATTCTTTTCATTCGACTCGACGCAACCGCATTGTAAATCACAGCTTCAACATGCATTTAAAGGGAATAATTACGGTCTTGGTAACAATTTTGAAATCACGTTATAAATGGGTGATAAGTGAATGATAAGTCCAAAAGTCATTATAACGTGCTGAAAACTACAATCAAGACTATATTATAAAACAGTAAGTGTATGTTTGCGTGTATGTGTCCTCATTTTTTTCCTTCTTTTTACTGTACTTATCTCCTTTTAGTAAGTTGTGGTTTTTACTCGATAGGTTTCAACCAATGTGTGGTAGCTCACAGGTTAAGCGTTCGCCCTAATTGCAATTCTTGGTTTGTGGTCCCGACTTCCCGACTTAAATGTTAAGTCAAACCAAGGCCACGTTCAAACCCTAAAGTGTCCTGGGTACAAACTTACAAGAGGCCTGATCCACATCCATGATGAAGAAATTTTGCTAATAATTAACATTCCCTTCAAATCAATTTTCAAAATATGCGTGAATATTACATTAGACTAGGCCCGACATGTTTTGAGTCGGACTAACTACCTAATTGTTTTACAATACTAACGGGAGGAAGGGCAGACTTGCAACCCGAGTTTTTAGAAAAAATGTCATTTTGCTCAGAGCCTTTACAGTCTCTTCATGTGAGAGATGAAATTTATTTTTAATTAGATTTGAATGTAACTTAACTTGATAAGAAAAGTAGCGTCCTTTTTTACCAATAAACCAACAGTAGTATTTTTTAAATATCTGCATTGAATACAAACGATAGGGTTTTTATTTGTTTATTTTTTCTGTCAAATAGTGCTATAGAACTTTTCTTTGTATGGTTACAGTATTAAGAGCCAGACTGTAGTACGCAACACCGCAATACGGAAAGAAAGCATACGTTAAGTGTGTACACATCGCATGATGAAAACCTTAATGAAACTCGAAAACGTTTTCAAAACCAGTATTATTTCCGTATGAAATCCCGTTTCATCCTGTTTGAACTCGAAAAAACTTGATCGGTGGAAAAAGACAAGAGAAGTAAGTTTAAAGTTAGAGCTGGTTTAGTGATCAGTTGTTCTTTGCCATTTGCCCTGTTACAAAGTAAATTCAGTACAGTCGCTTAGAATTATGGCGTCGTGTCAGTGTAAGAAGTGCGACATTCATTGTCATGCTTATAAAGCTTTACGTGCAGAATTAGGATATAAGCAAATTGCTTATGACCCTTCTCCATTCTGCTTTGTTTGTTTTCGAAGCTATACTTTCAGTATGGCTTCACTAGTTATTGGGAATAGTGGCGTTTTTAATAAGAGTATAGTTATTTGTGATGAATTTCTGGTTACGATATCAAACTACTATAGGCTTTATAATAATCAGAAGCTTTATTGTAGCGCCGTTCATAGTAATACACAGCCCATTTTATGTGCTAAGTGTACAGAAGTTATTGTACCCTTCTTCAAAAACATGTGCTATACGTTTTTCAGTCTCCAAGGAGAATATGTTAACGTTTTAATGAAGTACATCAACAATTTACTGAACGATTTTTGGCAAAAGTGTCAGTTTAAATGCTCCATTACCAATTTGGACTTACTGATTCATGGAATGAACCAGCCTTTTGAAAGTTACTGGACACGAAATAAGGACTACTTCTTACAACAAACTGATACACCTAAATGAAGCAGGGTGCTGAGCGTACGTTGGATTAGTGGATAAACGAATATAGAAATTTAAAATTGTAATTACAAAAGTAAAATTTAAATATTAATGTTAAATTGTAATTCAGAAAAGACAAAAGATTTTCAGAAAAGTTAAAAAGTAATTCAGAAAGTGCAAAAGATTTTCAGAAAAGTTAAAAAGTAAAACATAAAAGTTAAATTGTAAAACATAAAAGTTAAATAATAAATCAGAAAAGTTCTTTTTTAAATTCAATTCGTATTTGATTAACATTGGTACAGAGATTGTACATTGTTTTGCATGTCTCGAGGTGTCGTTTCATGTTCAACTTGCTTCTTTAAGAGAGCATTTCGTCCTCTTCTACTGCTTACTGATTGCGTTTGAAGGTAGACTTACACCATTTACTGTTTGAAAGCAAGAGTTTTAAGCCCTTGCGCTTATAGGTGAAGCATAATACGATAATGAGAAGATATCATAGAGCGGAAACATTACGATATGCTCTTTGCTTTACTTCTATAAGTAAATGCAGTGCGTAATGGCATTGCACAAGTAATATTTTTTAAACGGACCGATTCGGTTTCATGAGTGAAAAATACATTAAACACAATTGTATTGCATTTATAGGTGTACTAAACAAAATTTGGAATCGTAACCGTCACTAACGGCCATCCTGACTCGGGTAGTTCAAATTCAATATGCTTCTTACCATAACCATTGCTGGTTGCATTCAAAAAACTGAGATCCGAGCTCCCTTTTTTGGTTCTGGAGATATCGTGTATATGGATGGACGGACGGACGGACGGGTGGACGGACGAACTGCCTTCATTACGTCCGGACTAAGTGTATGAAAGTAGAATGATACGCATTCTCATGTATCATAATAAAGAAACTGAGATATAAATAGCAATTATAAATGAAATGGAATTGTATAACAATTTGTTTGTGACAAGGCTTACACCTTATTAACACGTGCACATGTAATAGTAAGTTGCTTTTTTAATATAAAGTTGTTATGAATGACCAACAACCTAAATACGTTATTCTGGTTACTAGGATACAAATACAGATATCGGAATAACCAGGGCTGGAAAAACAGATCAACCGACTTTGTCAAATACATAACGGAAAATCCATATGGCTAAATCATATCACATCATATCATCATGTGGATATCAATGTGTATGTGAATGCATTGGACCTGCAGTTCATCAAGATCCATGATGCTAGTTGCATACGTACGCACAGTAGTACATAATAATTTATGACATCATTTAATGCTACAAACATGATTTATAATGCGGATAATCGTTGAGTAGAGCATGTGTGCGTACAGTTATATGAGATGACATGACTGACTGACTGACTGAATAACTAATTAGTTCAGACATAGTTTTGATGTGAATTCCTTATTGACCGGGTTCGCGCACCATTTTTCCCCGGAAGAATAATTAGGAATAATGTTGATTTACTTTCCGTTTTAAAGGTATTTATTTCGGAAGTAGGTTACATTGAATGCTATTGCAATAAATGAATGCTTGCAATACTTGGAGACAGTGGGGGTAATATGAAAGATTATCCTGTGGAATGGGTATTGTGAGATGTTCGAAACATGTCCATTTTCGAAGGAACAAATGAAATTTTAAGGTTTTTTTTAAAAAAAAACTGTATTGAATGGTAACATGCACACTAACTTTTGATAGTTTTGTTTATACATCTAGCCAAAGTACAGTTGCAGTGTAGTGTTAAAATACGATTAAATAATACTTTGTTGTCGGATGAAGCATGCAGGAGAAGGATTAAAGGAACTAGTAAAGAAATCGCAACACGCAGCCCCTTTCAAAATCCGATTTAATCTTCAGAAAAATGATGGACAGAAGGCACAATGCAGCTAGGCACCCAAAGCTTAATTTACATTTGAATAGATACCTACATCCACACTGGAAGTGGTGTCAAGATAGTGTCTTGAACATTACGTACTACGGTTACAGAACGCTGCAGAAGTTTTATAACAAACTTTTTAATGAATTTTTACGTTCTTTATATTTGCAACGCGGTACACTGTTATATTTATAATAATACACTACTGAGAAAATAACGTATAATACTTATCGATAAATAAACTAGTTATGTATATAAATGACAAAACTGACAGCGTCAACGACATCCTCATTATAAACTTCATTGTAATTTAATATGTAAATACAACGTCGTTTGAAAAGTCTATGAAATGATAAATAGTGTAACATTTTGAGAAAACGCATTTAAAAACATTCAGGTATGTAAGTAGACAATGGTAAATGTGATACAAGATCATTGTTGCGTAACGACCCCAAGGTGGACCGTTACTGATGCGGAAGAAACCCAAGTTGACGCTAGCCTAGACTAGCTGCCCTCCGCTGAAGTTTCCTCCAACG
>JAANSP010004315.1:0-10311 GCA_036850745.1 Homidia socia
TAAGCAAGGAATTTTCACGTAGCAAGTTGAACACTGTGAATTGATTACGTCCCACAGCACACATGACTTGAAATAAAGTGGCCATAACCGAAAATAAAGTAAATGCTGCACTGTCAATGTTACTGGCTCTGGAAAAAAGTTTCCGATAATTTGATTTTTTTTGCTATTGTACACTAAAGAAGCGACTGACGGCTGCATGGTGGAAAAAAATGAAAAGGACACAAGTAAAACAGCCTTCGCATCAAGGCTTCCACTTTAGGAACAAAGTAAATGTTAGAGCTGAACAATTATTTTTAAAATTTTAATCCATGCATCGATTCATCCATTTAAAACAAGTACGTTCCATTGCAAAGCAAACAGCTCTTTCAATTTATTTCAGTAAATACCCGTGCCTGCTATCATCTCGATTGTCTCAGTTGCTATTACTTTTATAGATTATGCTTGAATGAGCGCATTTACAATGTGTATATTTTTTGCTAGTAATAAAATGTTTTACATGAACGAATGGCTGAACGTCCAGTTGAAGCTTCTTGTCAAGTCAACATGAAAACATTTCTCATTTCCGTCCCAATATTTTCCTCGTAACTCGCCTCGCTGCTTATTGTCTTGTGAAAAAAAGTTTTTTGGGAACTCCAGCAACGCAACATACTGCAAGAAAATATTATAAACAGCTTCATCCCTTTCACAGGATATATATTTGAGTTAAAGCCGAGTTGGAAATAACTTTTTCCTCTGAAAATGCGAAATCATCGACATGTTCTATGAAATAGTCATCATCAACGTTTTGGATGCATGTAACGAAGCAGACAGCATAAGGCATGCATGCATTCATGGCTCTGTTCACATTGGATTGGATTTGGCACGGCTTTTGCACATTTTTATGGGAAGCTGAAGATAAGTCAATTTTCGAAAAAAGGCTTTGACGAGGGAATCGAAGAGGAAATATCCCCTCATCATTCTCCTACTCGTTTCGTTTCGTTAGCTTGACTTTGACTCCCAGTCTCTCTCGCTGCACTGTGCTCTGTTGCCAGTGGTGCTCCTTCTCTTATTCCGCCAGTTTACTCAATCAGCCAAACCAAGAAAACGAGCTTCACTACACAGAACTCCCTTTTTACATGTCTTGAGGGGATAACATCATCCTCTCTCCCACACACACACACAAGCCCCACTCATGCACACTAACTACTACAGCAAGAGTCGGTTAGAGAGCCTTGTACTGCGGACACTGCTCCTAACAACAACACCACCACCACTGCCATTTACACACATTTTTCCACTCTCTTTTCCCTTCACAACACACATTACCAAGATAGTTGCTGATACATACTTCATACTTTTCTCCTTTTTATTTTATTTATTCCAATTTTCCTGCTCAATCCCACGTATCGAAAAATGAAAAAATGAATTTGAAAAAGTTTACAGAAAAATGCAGCCAACACACACACACAAGCCCCACTCATGCACACTAACTACTACAGCAAGAGTCGGTTAGAGAGGCTTGTACTGCGGACACTGCTCCTAACAACAACACCACCACCACCACTGCCATTTACACACATTTTTCCACTCTCTTTTCCCTTCACAAGGCATATTACCAAGATAGTTGCTGATACATACTTCATACTTTTCTCCTCTTTATTTTATTTATTCCAATTTTCCTGCTCAATCCCACGTATCGAAAAATGAAAAAATGAATTTGAAAAAGTTTACAGAAAAATGCAGCCATTTGTTTTGTTGTTGAAAGAGATGATTGCATTGAATCCAGGGGCTGGCTGCAAAAGTGAAAATTGGGAAGGAAACGTGAGGAAGGGAGACAAAAATTGAGAGGCGACAATAATGATTGCTATTCTTTTCCCCTTGCTCGCTTTCCCTCGCTCTTCTCCAATTGTTCACGTTTCTAAAAATCCCCCAAGTAAACCTTAAATTGCACGTAAGCCGTTGGCAGTCGAGAAAAAAACTGAGTGAGCAATAGCAGGAGAAATCCCAAAACTGGACAATGTCCTCACACATTTATCTTGTTTATCATTCTCATTATTATCATCACCATTTTTTTCTCGGGTGTGCACACGCACCTCCATTAGATAAACGTGTACAATAGGCAGTTTGTATGCGCTGTTGTGGCGGTACGAATAGTCGATTCTGCCTTTGGCTATTTACACTGCCTAGATTTGCCAATGTTGGATTATTTTAGCAAATGTATGTGGGCCTATTTACTTGCTTTCTGAGAACTGACCTAATGGAGAGTGTGTTCTCCAAAGAACTGCTCATCACTTTCTCATTAGCTTATCTCGCAAAAAGGATAATTTGGACGAGATATTGTCAGATGGGTTTGCTCGAATAGGAAGGCAAACTGAAAGCCTACTTTTGTGGTGTGTGCTCAAATAATGTGTCCAACAAACTAAAGCATTTTTCGGCTGATGATGCCGGGGTGTGGTCGTATTCCAGCAGCACCATGTCAGTGTATTGTTGCGTGGAATGAGAGTGCAAGAACTCATTTTCATGTACAGCTTTTGTTGCTGAAAATGAAAACAGCAACTACTTTGTCTACTTTCCATGTTCACAACAAACATGGCACAAGCTGCGTCTCTGATGAAAAATTCATCTCACCCACAAACTCGTTTGCCAACTTTACCTAATTTACCTGACCCAAATTCCATGTAAACAGGAAACATTGAGCGAAAGTGCAAAACTAAACTAGTTTTCACCGCAAATATCTCTTCAAAAATCCCCATTACACCAGACCTTAAATCAAGCGTGATGATGACCAAGCAATTTTCTAGGCTTATGAACTCTCCTCCGTTTTACTCGCACATCCTCTTCATACATCACACTGGAAACCACTTCCTCCAATCCCCAACTTCATCTGAGCATTTTGTTAAATGACTTTTGCGCACTTGGACGAGTTGGACGTACAGGATCTATGCATTCTTCCAACAAAAGCACCAAGTTGAAAAAATAAACTTGTTTTTGAATGAGGACTGAAAAATTGACTAGTTTTGCCTTTGTGGGTAAGGTGGATTGTGGAAGAATGCGAAATATGCCCGAAAATACATGCGTAGAAAGCAGTCTTTTGTGTGCCTTGGCAAGTTATGTAGATGGACACGGTTATTGCAGGTTTACGATTTGTGAGTAATAAATAGCTACTTCAATCAAAGCTGAAAGGGAAAAGTGTACACACTGAGCACGTAGCAGTGCGCTCGTACTGTACTTGTGTAAATATTGAAACATGCTTCAGACCAACTGCTTTTCAATCTGAATTTGAATTATTCAAATCACGGTCACGGTTATTGCTAAAGCTGCAGGCTCTCAAAAAATAGCTGAGCCTTGTATAGCATTTTGCATGGTACGTCAAGCAGCAATAGTGGGCTAGGTACACACACAAAGGTAAAGAATATTATGCCTTTACTTTCATCCCGCTTGCAATCCATAATGTGCTCAAGTGGCACGCACTGGATTAAATGGAAATACAAGTAGAAAATGAGAGACGAATAATAATAATAATAAGTGTGCGTGTATAGACAATGGGAGAAAGAAAAAAATCATTTCAATGCAGTGCATCTAGAACGGCTAATCTTCACCACGCATATCTGCACTGCGTCCCATCATCACTAAAAGCGCGTGGCCAATGCTCTGTTGAGGCTGTTGTTGCGTGCGTGTGAAAAAGGGCTTCTCCAGAGTTGTGGGAGTGAGCGGAAACTGTTCAATGTTACAACTGCACGCGTCCCTTGATCTCAGTCTCAAAGTGTGCGTGTATAGACAATGGGAGAAAGAAAAAAATCATTTCAATGCAGTGCATCTAGAACGGCTAATCTACGCTACGCATATCTGCACTGCGTCCCATCATCACTAAAAGCGCGTGGCCAATGCTCTGTTGAGGCTGTTGTTGCGTGCGTGTGAAAAAGGGCTTCTTCAGAGTTGTGGGAGTGAGCGGAAACTGTTCAATGTTATAACTGCACGCGTCCCTTGATCTCAGTCTCAGTAGTGAGCACTGTAGCTATTCACACAAAAAAGCTGCAGATATTGGCTTTTTGTTGTGTTCAATATTCCGAGCCCGTGTATATTTCCATCTATCTAGCTGAAAGTCAAAAGCGTGGGTATTTACTTTTCCCAGCGAGTGATACCACATCGCGTGGCATTGCCGAATGTCGAATCGATTTTCCAGAAAAATGAAAAGGATTAGCAATGATAATGATTGGAGATCACGTAAATGAACAGTAATTAATGGAAAGTATGCTGCGGGAGCAAGCCGCAGCACACATGCAGACAGGTGAAAGGCAGTATCTTCAGCACCGCAACCTTTTCAGTCGATTAATTGCACAAAACTCCCATGGTTCCTTTCCTGCCGCTGGAATCTGTTCAGATCGTGCTTTTCGTGCAAATTGGAAATTGAGAAATAATAGCCTGCTTTATGGATAAATTGGCATTGGCCGTATCAACAAATTTTCGAAGGGAATTCCTTCTTCATCATGAAGAAATGACGCAAAGAAATACTGCTGCTCCTTCAAGTAAGCTCTCTGCTTTTTACTCTACCCTCTGAGCAGAATGATTTAATTGGGCAATTTAACAGGCTGTCTACTCCATGTAGATTCATCCGCATCGATAATGCCTCTGTATTGGCTTACTCATTTGAGCTGCGTTAAACTCGGATAAATTGCTGACTATCACTTTTCTATGACCTATCCTACCAGCTACCTCCAGCAAGCAGAATGCCAAACCGTTAGCGAGTACTTTTATCAGCCGGCAGCCGCGCAGTCATTTCACTCAGATTTTATTCCTTGCCAAGAAAGCCTCATCCTGTCATTCCAAGACATTTTCCATGGTGTACGCTATGACGAGGAAAGGGGCTCCTTTCTATGAAATTTCAAGACATGCGACGGAATAAGCACATACCTATGAAAAATTTCCCTCTTAAATTACACGCTTCATAACCACAAATTCCCATTTTGTGTCCCACGACACGGATATTCTATAATGACTCCGATTTTTTCATTCCTACCGCTAGTGGTATAGTCAATGACGGCTGTCAGTATAAAGACCTGGGGGACGTGTAGTCTTGGATTATGAATGCTTATGCTCCTCTCTCGCTACTTGAGTTGCTCTTTTTCATTGGTTCAAGATTTGAAAAAGTCAAAAGAGTGAATAAAAAGTGAACGAGCTGAGGGATTCAAACTCTTTACTTTAACCTATTTTATTCATTTTTTGAAAGAAAGCACTCCATTGTAAACTTTCTTGAGATATCAAAAATTTAACAGGACCACAATCAATGAAATCCAAGTGACGGCTGAAAATGAAACTGACATGACTTATGGTTCTAGACGCTTCCCATACAATGCCTTCAGTGCCTTCAGTTGTCTTATGGTCGCGGTCAAATTTCGAGGAATATGGAAATAGCTTTCCTACAATAAACACTTTTGAAACTTTTGTCTTGGAATGCTAGTGTTGGACTATGTTGCCCAAATGAAGCAAGTCGAATAGAAACAACATGCAATTCTTGTTGGGATGGGATGAGTGTGGTTCGGGGTGTTGGGTGGTTTTGTGTGGTCAAGAGTGTCGAGTGGTTAGATGATTGATTGGCCTTGATGATGAGATAGCTTCGTCTTCCACAAAACCATTCCACCTTGCTCAAAGTAGAAGAGTAGAGGTTTTGGTCGATGAAAAATGCTCCTACAGAAAGTAATGAAACGAATGAGCTTGGATTCCCCAAATGCCTTTGCATTTCCCTCTCCTCTCACTCCTCTTTGATTACAGGCAAGAAAGTAAAGCCTTTGTACTTGTCTGCCTTTATGTGTGTGCTACTGCATTTAACATGAGAACTGGTTTGCAGAAAATGGTACTGTTGGCAGGGGCAAAGATGCTGCTCCAAAGTTCTCAGCATTTTCTCATTGTGACAATGAATCTCTATCTGAAATAGACTTTCTCTGGCCGTAGATTGGAAGCGGGACAAAGATGATGGTAATGGTGATCAGTGATCATGATGACGACCACCACATAGGTTGTGTGCATATAATGGAATAAAGATGAAGTGAGCTGGTGTGCAAACGGTGGTGGCATTATCCCACCACCTCCGACACTCTTGTAAACTCCTCTTTTTCGTCTTGTGTCATCATTACCATTCTTCTTGTTCCCAGCACACTTGCCTATTTCGCCGTCTCTTCACCTCTCCGTAATTACTGTCAAAGGGATAGCTAAGCTACCACCTCATACACGATACTATGCTGCTCCAAGAGTTCTCTGTTCTCGTGGAAAAAGACACGCCAGTCTGCCTACAAGGAATGCGTAATTTCGACATGACAATAGGAGACGGGAGATTTTATTTATTGCGCAAACTGAGACATGTTCTTCTTTTACACTGTTCTTCAGAAAGTTAAAGTCGATTTCAACACGGCATGGACTGCACAACAAATAACCGCACGCGACACGCAACAACAAAAGAGAAACGCTCCGCATTCATTTATGTCAAATTCCGTTGCTCAGTTAACCGAATCTATCTGCTCTTCAAATTACACCAACAGTTTTACATTTCATAGCTCACTCGACCCAGGCTAACACCAAGCTCAGCTGTGTGTATTCACCTTTCATGTTTTGCGGAAAATTGAATATGAGAATCTCCTTTTGCTTGCTTGCCAACTAACAAAAATGCTCTTGAGTGTAATTGCAGGCAGGCTGTGCTTACAAAGGAAGATAGAGCAATTAATCATCTTTGCAGGATCGCACTGGGATTCCACCTCTTCTGGATGACAAATTGCAAACTGCATACACACATACTTCAAATATTTCATCAGAGTTGAAAAAGCGGCCATTAAAATAGATTTATCGCATGTGCGCTAGGTATTTCAAGCCGTATTTTGGTGGGGGCATTCAATTAAAATAAACCAAAAGAGACAAGAAACGAACCATGTAATAACACTGTCTGTAAATTTTTCAGGATTTCAATTACCTCTTTTTTGTGGAGAATATGTTGCAATTGAAAACCTGTTCTTCCTGCAAACGTTAAAATCTTTATCTATTGTAGTGATCAAAATCTATCCAACATTTCATTTCAAAGTATGGCAATAATGGACCAATGTTTGCTAGATTTCTATTGAATCAATCACATCCTCTTGCAAAATATATTTTTCCCTTTAAAACTTTACTATTGAGAGAATTCAGTTGAGAGATTAAATTTGAGTGAATGTTCCAGTAGACATACAGGAAAAAGTAAAAACAGAGAAAAACTTTTAGCATAGCAAGTACGTAATTACCATGCATCTACTTTTGCGGAGTAGGTGTCTGTAAAATAGAAGCAGAGAAGAAAGTAATCAAAATCCAGTGGAATTCATGTACACACCATCATACCTACAACGTAGCTGGGAGGAATATATTGTTATTATTCATCCGAGAGAGAGAAGCATGCCATGAAATGCAACTCAACTCAAACTAAAAGCAAAACAACGTCAGTTTAGAAAGCTGATTAAAATAATGAAAAAGTAGAGCGGTACAGTCTTCTCCTCGCTGATAGAGAGAAAGAGAGAAGCATGCCATGAAATGCTCACTCAACTCAAACTAAAAGCAAAACAACGTCAGTTTAGAAAGCTGATTAAAATAATGAAAAAGTAGAGCGGTACAGTCTTCTCCTCGCTGATAGAGAGAACAAGCGTGTGTAGGAGCACAGAAACTCATACTCATTTGATTGTGTGGCTACGCTACGCACTTGCAAGTGATTGCCTCCCATGAGACTTGTTTTTGTTTGAGGCAACTTATCGCAGTCATTTCGATATGAGTGTGTGTGTGGCATCATTTCAGACGGATAATGGCACATCCTTGTGCACTTGTATTCTATGATGATATTGTCATGTTACGGATCATCATCGTAATTTGTTACATACACCCTGCAACGGCAGTGGTATAAAAAGTAAAAAAAACCTAGAGTCACAGTGTGATTGTATAATGGAGGCGGCAGATATAGATACTGTGGCACTATAAAATACAGTGTCCCTCAAGAGCTGTAAACACTTTCCATAAAGGCGCTAAATGCAGCGTCTACTTTAATTACAAGTGGTCTAGCAGGCACAAGTTCGCCTTGAATATATTCAACATCAAGAACATGGGTTAACAACCGGAATCGCAATTTGAATTTTTGTAGTTTAAAAAAGAATTTTTCCTTTCCGCTCCACTCGTTGCAGTACAGCAATTATGTAAAAGGACACCATGCTTATGTCTTGTGACATGACGTCTGCTTCAAAACCAAAATTTTACATTTTTTAAACAGTTTTGACTTCCAAAAGTAATAATGATACGCTTACAAAATAATATTCATCATATCATCCGTTATCCCTGTTGGCTTGATGATGGTGGTACAAGCGAGTACACTTGGATGAGTATGTCGGGCTGATATGAAATGATACTCCCCTTCAAACGCCAGCTCTCACGAACACATGTCTCATTGCATATTCATTTTTCTTGGCGAGTCTCTTCCACCCCTTTCCCGTCTACCATCATCACTGCCAAGCTTGCTTTTCCAAAGTTACGCTGCTGCCACCGAACCGAGAAATGTCTTTGGGAATGAGTGAAACTGACATTCTTTCCTTTTGGCAGGCTAAAAAAGCCTTTGCTTTTTGGTACAAGTAAATACAGCCAGCCATCTCATAGCGATTCCTTCAGGAAATTCAAAGCAAACATTGCGTGCTTTCCACTTTTTTCTATTTTGTGCATGCATACGCTACTTAATATTCAAATTTTGGGGAATACACGCAATATGCTTTCCAAGACTTTTTTTCCGTTTCTCCCCTCTTTTTCCTTCTTCCGTTCATTAAGTTGCGTCATCAATGTAGTAATCCCTCCGTGTAATATTCTTACAAATACAGCAAATGCTTAATGGGATGGAATGGAATTTGTTTGTAATTTTTTTAATGACTTGTATGAACATCAGGTTTCATCTTCCTCGTCAACTATGAAAGCAAGCAAAGCACAAAGAGTGCTATTATGACGATAACACTTTCAGGTACGCAATATAAGTTGTATCCAGAAAAAAATGTGCTCTAGATGCTGCACTCGAGACTACTGCAAGCTCCGTGTCATTTTGACAAGGTAATTCTCAGAGTGGGATTTTCCCTTCATTTCGTGAATACCGTGATATAGTGCAATTTGACACAGTGCATGCATGCACCATTGTGAACATATTTGGTTAATAAAATGAAGTGTGTGCATAGCACAAAATAAATTGCCTAACAGCATATAAAAATGAAACGATTCACATGCATGCACCACCGCTTTTTTCTCTTTTCTCGGGCACATCCAACTGCCTTTTGTATTTTGCATATCATCAGAGGAGGAGAGTGTAAGAAGACTGCGTAGCAATAATGTGAGTATAATCCTTCGTAAACACTTTCCATTGTCTTCTCTGCGTTCCTTCTTGCTCCTCCAGTGCTCTGATGAAGCTATTTCAAGGAGATTAAAACATGTACAAAGTATTACAAGTAATGGCGGCTCTGGGAAAATGTTGCGCATCTTTGCATACACATCTCTTTCTTGCTAAGCCTTGTAAACTATCATTGCTGACTGCATCAAGGCATGAAACGAAGAAAGCTTGTAAACAGATTGGAATTTGTGAATGAAANCAAGAACCACATCTTCTAGCATCCCTTACATATCATTGCTGACTGCATCAAGGCATGAAACGAAGAAAGCTTTCTGCAAGTCTTGTAAACAGATTGGAATTTGTGAATGAAACGACGGGAGGAAGCTGAATGCGCCCGAGTCATTTTTGGAAGAGGGAAAAGGGAGAGAAATGAAAAGAAAACAATGCAACGTCAGCATTGCATCTGAAATCTGAATGTCGTAATAACTTTTTATTAGCACTACTTGGCCTTGCATTTTAGATATTACAAAATATTGCGTACTGTATAGTGCCAGAGAAATATTCTTTAAAGTAGCCTTCCCAAGTAATATCTTACAATACATCGATACTACAAGCTTTGGAATAGTTTACTGGAGCTCGTCATTTCTCTGATTAAAATTATGTTCACTTTTACAGCGAAGAAAGGAAAAGTGAAAACATTTATTTTGTTTTGTAGGTGTTTCCCAAAGCACCTACGCAAGCAATTCAGCTCAACAAGGTATCATGATGACATCATTTTTTAAGTGTCTGAATTGCTCCCTCAAGTATTTTGGATAAAGTTGCAGCTATGCATTGAAAATGTTTTACATGGGGAGAAATGCACTGGTAGTAAGGCAAAACGTGTATTTTTGGGAAATCTTTCTAGTTCAGCAACACTGACAACTGACACTAAAGTTCCTTGGAGTTGGCCGAATGTGCGTGCGTACTTTTTTTTT
>JAANSP010004317.1:0-10310 GCA_036850745.1 Homidia socia
GCGTCAACAACAACCCCGCATCGCAATGCATGCATTTTGATAGAGAATACAATATTATGGCTGTAGAAAGGGTTTACACCAAAATGTAGCCAGCCCCAAAGTTTAAAAAGTAAACTGGAGCAGTAAAAGTTAATTTGATTACTCAATACAATTAGCGTATACAAAAAGGGGGTTGTAACTCGCTATGATTTTGTTTATTTTTTAAAGCTTTAAAAATGATTTTTACCTATTTCCAGTCAGAGGCAAATATTGGTGATCATTTGTATATTGTTATTATTACTATTATTATTATTTATGAGTAAGCATTTTTTCGACTGAAAACAAAACTTTTTACTTTTATTCTTCAACGTTCATCATTGAACTAATTTATATACACTCCTATCTCATTTTACAGTTTACATGTTATAGTGGGCAGTAGGTTTGGTTAAAAAAATTCAAAGCATGATGAGATGATGCTGCATTTAGTATAAAAATATTTATATCACTTTTGAAAACTATATAAACGTAGGATTTATAATAAGCTTCATGGGTTGATTATCGTAACTTGTGTACTTTTACGGTAGGAGGACTGTATAATGCTCTTTTCGAATTATTTATGAAAATGAAAAATAATTAATGTCTTGTCATGATCCTTACATATGCCCATGATTAGAGTTGCGCTTAATTGATTCTTACTGGGATATTATACAAAGTATTCAAATTACAGTTTTTAGCTGGTAGGGTAATGAAAGAAAGCAAATGGGCACATTTCTGCAGACTGTTCTTTGATTTATAACTATTTATACATAAAAATACACCTACACATGTAACTGTGCAATGAAGTGTGTCAGCAATTATTATTATATATTGGAAATTCGTTATGGATTTAGGCACATTGAGTTAAGTCTACTGTTATGCTTTACAAAATAGCGGTTTATTGCAATCGAGCTGTTTAAAATACTGTAAGTACAAGTTTGTATTTTATCTCTGTCTTTATAGTCATTTTTCAAAAGTGATTTTTTTCATTTAAGCTGCGTATTTATATAATAAAACCAAAGTGGTTTTCGTATCCTCTCTGAGCAGGTACATGTGCATAGATAGATAGACATTTTATTGTGCCAAGTTTTTATTTTAGTAGTTAGGTGATAGGTAGAGGTATATAAAGTAAAAATCAAAATAGGGGTAATATGAGTTATCCAACTTACCAACCAAAATTTTGCGCCCAGCATTTTTTGGTTGATGGTTAAAAAAGTGAAGCAGAAAGTGAGGTAAAGGTGCTGATTCCAGCCTGAAGGATTCAAATAAATAGGTTTATAGATTACCAACTATGTCAGTAGTAAATACATAAATTCATAATGATATCATCATAATGTCAGTAAATTTTATGCTTTAAGCTAGAAAATGTCGAAAGCAGGGAGATTTCAATGTGATTGGCGAAGAGCTTTAAAAGTAGTAATCAGGTAGGAATAGAAATAGTAGTAGTAGTACTGCTGAAAAAATGGCGTTGTTTTTTTCTCAATCATGTACATATTTATACACGTATGATTTTATTATATTATGCTGCTGCTTTGAATATTATACTCATAAATTTGACGATGTATAGGTACATTATTATTAGCGATATTCATTCAACGTACAGCTAGATAGTTACAAACATACGTAAATAAGTCAATAATGTTATACTTGATTGAAGTCTTTTTTGTGTAACTAATTAATGCTTCAATATCTTTGATGACATCACACACAGTCATTACACTTATTTTTAAGTGCATATATACCCAATAGCATATATGCATTAACAATGCTTTTTTTCATTGTCTGTCCTTTTCAAAAGGACAGATGACGCCTTGATTCATTTTAGACTATATATTATAGCGTAACATTAATTACCTAGATAATTTATTTTCCTTTGAAAGGGCTTACAACAAAAAAGTATTCATCACAGGCAAAAGAGATTATGTGTGAAAGCATATATCTGCTGCAGCTTGACAGTAGAAGTAGATGTAAGGTGCTATATTGCTGAACGACTACGGGGCAAACTGAACCATCACTTTTCTACGACGGCATAATTTACCTCACAGAAAATAATACCTTTTGCACAACTCACCGTTTTTTTGGTAGTAGAAAGAAACACTAACGTATTCAGCAGGGGACAGACTCTCACTCACTCTCACATCATAAAAAAATCTTGTTTACATACCCATCTACCTCTCTCTACTTGATGATGATGATGCATCTAATGCTCTACGCAATTGATTACAAGGAGAATTGATTTTTTTTATTTTGAGTTAATTATACTGATGAGATTTTATTTTCTGGTATGTTACATAAAAGTCGGTAAGATGAGTGGAGTTCGACGATTGACGGGGCTGAGGGACCATCCCTACCTTCCTAAAACGGATCCTTCTGCTTCCCTCCTTCACTAACAACCACGACACTAGCAGGTGAATCTAAACGTAATTACTACAGTCTAATAATATTCACGCTTCTTTGTATCAGTACTTTTACATTAACTAAATAAATAATAATATAATAATAATATTAATCATCATGATATAGAGTTAATAATACATTAAACCAATAATATAATAATGGAATAATCACAATAATTTTAAATGTATGACAATTATTCTTTTTTAACATCTACTTCTGATGAGAACGCCGCGCTGAGACTTTGAGCTGGGCTGATATGAAATAAATAAGTATAAATAGTCTTTGAGAAAAGCGACTACTTTAAGATAAATGTGCATAGAATTGTACATGTATGTTGTTGTATGAATGTAGTTTGGAAGAAGGAGATTACAGATAGACAATACAATATTATGGTACTTATTTTTACACCTAACAAACAAGGTGCTCATGTTACTTGCTGGTCGCAGCACGCAAAGAATCTGCCATTCAAATAATTATTAAAAAAGGATGATTTTAGGGAATGGTAAAACTGAAATCCTTCTTTTTTAATAATTCAAAAATGGCAGCCATCCTTTTGCTGCACTCCACATTCTGACAAAAAGAAACATTACTAAAAGGTTAGTAGTAGTAGCATTTTTGTGCAGTTTTTTGTTGTTGAATTATTATTGCAAGTAAAATGATTACATATTAAAACCGTACTAGTAAATACTATGTAGACAGACATACTATACAAATGATAACAGCAGACAGACAGTCTTCTTGATCAAGCCATTGAATGATGCTGCTGCTACCAGCCACAGAAGTAGAGTGAAAAAACAAATAAAATAAAAATAAACATTACTAATCGCAGAAATCACCTCTGTCCGAGTAGTTTTTTTGTTCATGCAGTTTTTATAATTGCGCTGCTGTCGTTTATTGTTATTGTATTGTTGTTTGGGAAGAAAAAGGTTTTTTGTCTATATAAATATATTTATATCGATAATATATATTTCTGTCCAATTTTGTGTTTTATCTGAATTGATTCATTGATTGCCGTTAATTTCCAAACAAGTTCTATATATATTTTTTATATATATTATGTACTAATACGTCTCACACACAACAATACATTGACCTCAATAAATAAAACTATACCCAACCAACCCAAATAAAAACCTTTATTTCCCACCTTTTACCCTTAATAAAGAGAGAAAAAACCTTTTTTTAGTTTAAGTACGATATACTTACTACTTCCGTATCAGTCTTACGTATTACGTAGTTTTTTGTTCAACCAGTAAATCTTTTGCCGTATGTAATTTTTCATTTTGTTGCTGTTATGTATTCTGCATAATATGTACCTCTAAACAAAACCTAACTGTCAAACATCCCTGTGAATGCCTTTGCCTCAAACACCTTACATTCAAACCCAATTATCCTTTTTTCCTTTTTCCTCCAGCCAAAAAAATCCCTTACACCCAATTCCATAAGTAATAAACAGGAACCGCCGCCGCAGCAAAAACTCCATCCATGCAGACCTATCATCATTACCACAACTTTTTTTCTGCTCAGGAAAGTTTCCATATCTGATGAAAATGAACATGTTTTTGCTTACTAATTTTTTCTCTTTCTTGTGTGTGTGTTTGTGTCAAAAAAATTTTTTTTGGTGTGAATAAGTTTTTCTCTATGTAGAGTAGTTCCGTCATCAATGACCCCAGCACCAATTGCGACTACTACTTACTCATTCACTCGTATGGACTTGACCAAATAAAAAAGGGTGAGAAAGAAAGAGAGTGAAAGAGAAAAGGAAAATTGGTAAGCAATTTCATTAGTGAACTTTCTCCTTTCAAGCTCTATATGTCGTGCAAATCATCAACTCTGTAATTGTGTGGTCGGTCTGTGTGGAAAGGAGGTACACTGCTGCTGCTGCTGCCGTATTACCTTTTTATTACCATTTCTTCTACATATACACGACATTACTTACTTGCTATTATACTACATTACCAACAACTTCCTGTCTCACATTTCCTCCAAGTGTGGTTTTATCTCTTTTCGGGTATGTAAGAGATTGCCAATGTGCGATACAAAATGTACTTTTGATGTTTATGAGTTGGTTTGTTTGCTGGTGGTGTGAAGTAGAAAGTCTATTTCTTGTGCTGTTGTGTCGGTTGGTTCTTGTTTTTTTGCACAAAGAATGTCGACTACTAAAATTGAATAAAGACGTTTCAATAGACGTGTTACTACTAATGTGTTCTCAAAAAAGTATATAAAAAGAGTGTGGTGCTTTCTCTCCTCCCAATATTCATGTACGTTTTTATCTAGGTGTTATTCTTGTGTGAGAGAAATACGGTTGATTATGATGATTATATCGTCAATATACTAAAAAAAGACTATGTATAGTGCAGTTATTGTGAAAAAACTACTCGGGGAAAGGTGTCATCTTTTAGAAACTTTTTTTCCTAATAATTATAATATGTCGAATTGGTTTTAATGGTATTTTTCTACTAAGTAGCTGCTTTTAATTTTGTTTCTTTCTAGGTTGGTTTTTGATGCAAAAAATACACATAATCAGTATTAATAATTATCAAACTCTAAAAATTTCAAATTTTTACTAGACAAAAAAGTATTGCCAAGAGAAAAGTTCGCATTACTACCATCACACATTATCATTATTATCAAGTAATTATTATTGTTCTGTATAATTTTAATAATAATAAAATAATCACAAAAATCTTATTAATAATATCACTGTATTTTGCGAAAAAACGTTCAACAAAAATTACTTTTTTGGAGAAATGCAATTACTAACCTCAAATGTGGTTTTGTCTTTTCTTTAACACTTTAGGTGGGAGGAGCGCAATATTGGAACTCTAACCAAAACTGAATGCCTAAATCTATCAAAATCAAATTCAAAAAACAAAAAATCTTTAAACCAAAAAAATCCTATCGCATCACAAAAACAAGGGTGTTGTTAACCAATTCGTTCGTTCGTTCGTTCCTGGAGCGAGACAGACTTGCAAAAAAACCATAAAAACAATTCTCTACTACTACCACTCTATAAAACCACCTTCACAAAAAATATCCGACTACTACTCACCACCTCCTGTGCTGTTGTAGTTTTTGTGACTACTCCTCTACCACCACTACTACTACTACCGTAACTACTGTTCTGTTCTGATCTGATCTTGATGCTGCTGAACTTGATTGAAAGCGAGAAAACCAAAAACACACTTCTACTTTCTCTCATTGAAATAATTATTATTGAAAAAAGAATAATTACATTTATAATCGTAATATATACAACAATACAATAATAATATAATTAAAAGATATAATCATTAAAACAATGCAACAGTGTAATGTAATAATAATAATAGTATTTAATAATAAAAATATTTATTATTATCATGATTAATTTTAATATTGATTATATAATACCTTTTAGTAATAAATTTAATAATAATAATGCAACCAATGAACAGACTCAGATTTTTTAAAAACATCTCTCCAGCAATTGCTACATTTCAGCATTGCCGTAATAATAATATATATTATACAATATTTAATATACAAATATATATAAATATATATACTACAATTAATGAATTAATATATTAATGTAATAATATTTTTAAATTTCATCTCTCCTTGCTACTATTTTACTGTAAAGTATACTTACTCTGTAGTACTCTAGTAATACATTTTTTTGTATCAGCGAGAAAAAAAAACTGGAAGACAAAACGATTTCTTTACAACAAAATTTTATTATTATTAACTGCCCACTTTAATTATTATTTCTTATTATCGTTATAATAATTGCTCTTTATTGTCTTGTTCTCCTGTTTTCTTTTAATGTTTTACTGCTTTAAAAAAGTCCTCGGTCGATGGATGTGACAGGATATTTTTTAAACCACTTGAGATTGTTGTTGTTGTTGTTGTAATTGTTGCCAGTTTTGAGATGATCAATCAGTTAAAATAACTTTGTTGTTTGTTATATAAATATTATATATATAATATGAGTGACGTGACAAGTCAATTCTGCTCCACTGATGAATTTATTTCATTGAAACAAAAAATGACACCAATCTTTGTAGTATATCGATACAATCATCAAAATCAATGTGCTATTGTGGTATGGTATATAAAAAAGATGGAATAACTCTGGTTATGATTTGAACGAAAAAGGGAAAGTGTAGAGAAAGTGCAGAGAAAGGTGCTATATAGTAATTGTTACGATAAATTGACAAACCTGTACTTATTACGTTTTACTTAATTGATTACACAAAAAGGAAAGGAAAGAAAAATACACACACAAGTACTGCTCCTGTAATAATAATTTTTAATCTTGTAATACCTGTTGTTGTTGAAAATTATTGTGTATCTCAAAATAATGTTGTTGGATGCCCTATTCATGTAAAAAAAACTGCTGTAATACTATCTGTAGTAATAATTATCATCATATATTATTGTAGTGCCTTAATTATTATTACTTACTGAACCAGTGCTCGAAAAACAATTTTTTGTACATATATAATTCTAAACAGTAGCAGCATCCATGATTAATTAATATTATTATTTGACTTGACGTGTAAAAAAAGTACTTTTTTCAACTAGTAGTAGTAGAACTAATAACTGAATTTCTCCATTGAACGTTTTACGTAAACTACCCTAAACAAGGTTTAAAAAACTATATCGCACGCAAAATGCAATGCAAGTTAGAAATAAATGCAATATACACAACTGCTATAACAGTGAAAGCATATAAATAAATAAAACCATGCATGGGGAAGACGTGTGTAGGGATCAAACTTTTTATAGGTAGCACAAGCAATTTTTAACTTTTTTCCTATTAATAAGTAAACCATTATTAATCATCATCATTATTATTATTACAATATTTAACTTTAGTGTTGGACAAAGAAGAAATCCAGGTTCAGTTCAGAGTTTCAGAGCATTTGCGGTTTCGTAATGTTGTTGTTACCCAAGTATATAAATTGACGCTGCTGTCATATACCTATGCATTTTTGTTTTTAAGTTTGACACGTTGTTGAATGAAACAATTCACAGCTATATAACTTTTCATTAATTTTAGAAAGAAATCTTGCAGTATTTTTACCTATATCGCACACAGGTTCTACTGCTGCAGCTAATATTAATAACAATAATTATTATTATAAGCTTTTCAGTAATATTTTTTTCGTAGGATCAGTATATCTATATTAGCTCGTGTTTTTAGTCTTTATTACTTAACTAACTATATATACGTACATTTACTTTGATGGTGCCACACTTTAGAACAATAATTTAATCAGTATAATAATATTATAGTATAGAAAGTCTGCGTTTTAACTATGCATATAAAGTGTCACGTTAGGAAATGCTATAAACTTACTTTTATGCAGCGACAAGGCAAAAGGCGTTATTACTATTGTTTATAGTTCTTTACATCATCTTGAGAACAAAAAGAAATCTTTTGATCCTTTTTTGGTTTTTGAACGGTTAGCATGTTCGCACAAATGGGATTCTTGTGTATTTCAATGCCTGCAAGTAAGTCTCGGTGGAGATTCTTTTTACAAAGTAATTTGCACTTGCTTCAAATCTTGTCATCAATCAATTTATAATATACTACTAACTAAATTATTATCTTAACTTGAAACTAAATATCAGCCGACAGCGACAGCGCAATAAATTTTTATTCAAGCAATATACGGTGAACCTCTTCTTATGTCAGACTAAGTGCATGAAAAACGGTATTTTCAAACAAAAAAGTGATGATGCCATATAAGTACATTTTTAAATGATGAATTAGCGTTTAATGAAACTTTATGAAGAAAGACAACCATTTTACTGTTGCACTTCCTGCGAAAGTTGCCTCTCATACAAATAAAGTGAACTGTCTAGCCTTGTTGATATACTACTGCAATTTAAAGAAAGATTAAGAAAAGATCGCCATCTTTTACTAGATCTACTGTTAAGAATTTTAAAAATTATTGATAAAAATTACTAATTATAAAAAATTGTGTCATATGTATAAATTATCATTAATTAGTTCAATCGAACACAAAAAAATAAGATTTTTTGTCGACAGAAAATTTGTTGCGAATGTATGTAGCGAGTCACGCTCATTATTTGCAGTGCACATATATTTGCACGCACAAAATAAATCGAGACAAGCGGCATAAAAAAACTCAATATAGGTAGTGCCTCCGAGAAAATAAAACCATAAATAGCCCAGTTGTGCACATTCATGCAAGGGAAAGCTACTTTACAATACCACACTTGATTTACAATTATTTAAAAATGCCTAGTGAAATTATATTTACAAAGAACTAAATTAGGAAAACGAAGTGACGAAGCTGCAACACATGACATAAGAATGATGATATATCTCACCATGAATTTTTACAGTTCTATTCGACCTGAGAAATTTTTTAGGTGAATATATACAAATAAATTCGTGCCTTCCAGACTTTTTCAAGGAAAAAATAATAATTTTTAACGATACTATTCAATCATGCAACGATCGTATATAACATAATAGCAAGAAAAAAAACATTCATACGTAAAAAAAGCTCTGCGTCATCAACAGCAAAGATTTAGGAGCATGTAACCCAAACACGCGACTTGGTCGCCATTGTATGGATAATTATTTAAACATTTAAATTGTGTCTTTAGTCAGTCAATATGTCTTGGTGAAAGTATTTTTTAGCAATAGATTTTTCTTGTTCAGAATATAATCGATAGGAACGGTGATTCATTTTTATTGAGATGCGGTTTTGATGTGTACTTAAAAAATAACAGGAAAATGGAGTTTATTAAGGCAATTTTTGGCAGTACTTAAATAAAAGGGAGGGACAATTTAATATTAATTTGTTATTACGTAAGAAGGCTATATTTCGCCATATTTCTGAGATTAAAAACTACATTAAGATTAGGCAACCTATTAGTGCAATTAGCAAAAGAAATTTTAACTTAACCTAAATTGCGATCAGTTGAAAGCAATGCAAAAAGTTTTCAAAATTGTCTCGAGTCCCCCAAATTCAAACTTAAAGAGCATGGCTTTATTCATGTGCACCACCACATGCAAAGTTTTAACTAACGATATACCTACCTCTCTTATTAGCTTAAGTTACTGTGCGTACACTCTTACTTAAACCATAGTATAGAAAAACATACAAAAAACGTAACTTATCATGAGTAGACTAGAAGCAAAACAGTAAATTAGGTACATAGTTTAAAAATTCAATGTACTTCCGGGTCCTGTCGTGTCTCAATAAAAAAATGTGTGTATAAAAATACAATTGACATTATGCAAACAAGTAATGCAGTGTAGAGAATTTCCAATCAAGTCAGCGTAAATAAGAAATACCAACCCATGATTACCTTACGTAGGTATTAGGTGAACATGCAGGCAGCATAAGTTAAATAATTATGAAAAAATATTAATATAATTTAGAACTTTGATAATTTATATTATTCGTTTGCATATTTAATATAACATGATCTATTTAGGTATAGAGTCAGGTATGGTAAAAAATGCGTACTTTTAAATGCATATTAAATAGATTTAAGTACTGAAATGTTGACGACCAAAAAGTAAGATTTGATAGATGATATGGTATGATTCATTTCTATATTATTATTATTTTAATGCCATATTGTAAACAATGTTAATTTTATTATTATATTATTATTATGTGTAAACAACCTTAATGATGGTAGCTATAATATAAATATACATATAAATTGTAATTATTATTATTATTATATGACTTTCGTTGTGCCAGCATTTTTAAGCCATAAAAAATGTCTTTTAATTTGGTTTTTTAATAATGTATGATTTTAAAAAATATCAATGCAAAATTCTGTTACTTTGAAATGATTTTTTTAAAGATGAGAAATGTAAATACAATTTTAATATTGTTATTGTAATCTCAAGACGA
>JAANSP010004318.1:0-10309 GCA_036850745.1 Homidia socia
TGGTCGCGGGAGAAGATGGTCGCGGGAGAAGATGGTCGCGGGAGAAGATGGTCGCGGGAGAAGATGGTCGCGGGAGAAGATGGTCGCGGGAGAAGATGGTTAGTGGAGAAGATGGTCGCGTTAATTGAATTTAGGAACTACGCATGGAGAGACGGCGACATGAATAAAAACTTTGAAAATTTCAACAAGATTCCAGTTTTTAAATCACAATTATGAGAGTAAACGCGTTTTCCCAACATATTGCTACTTGTTTTGCACACAGGTGTTTGGCTTATTGCTGAAGTACTGGAGGGGTGTTAAGGAACACTGAAAGGATTCAATGGAGTGGGTGGAGTGGTGTACCAAGTCAGTTATCAAAAACAGTCGAGAAGTGTGCAAATCGTGGAAAAAATCAGTGGACCATGTTTTGCAGGAGATGTACAACATGTTATGTTTCCACTGCAGCTAAAGGATACAGCGAATTACAATTATTATGGCAGGTCACTTCCAAATGGCTGGATCGGCTGGAAACATCAATGGAATTGGTTTGAAAATATGACAAAAGGAAAAGACATTAGCCCTTCATACAATCCCTTGCCAACGCGTTACTTAAAGCTTGAGCTGTATTTCTGCATGGAGCGCGAAGACTTGATTTCACCATCTTTTTCCAGGCTAATTACTGGCTATCTGGAACGGTATGGAACACACGTCTTTCACCTAAAAATAGATATGCGCAAATGCTCGAACCATGTTCCACAACATGCGTCCTTTCCACTTATTTTTAAGCGGCTTATTGAGTGGATTCAATACGCTCCCAACCTGAGGGCATTCGCCGTATCGTCCAATTTCTTTTTCTGGACAGAAAAGCAAGAGGATCTCTCTCAATTTTACCTTCCCCAGTTCAAAAAATTGATTACTTTTCGTTGCGACAATAATTGTCAATCGCTAGTAGAAGTCATGCTGGAAAATAACAACACGATTCAAAATCTTGATTTGGCAAACGGCAAATATGTTTTTATATAAGTGAATAAAGGTCGAATGAACTACAATTGAAGATGTAGAATAATTTATAGTTTTTACTAATTTGCTTGACTGTAGATACCGTTTGATCATTTAAAAATTAAATGTACTTTAAATCTTCCTATGCTGAAAAAGTTCGATGTACTTTTGCGCAATGTTTATATGATTCGATTTCAGTGATCCCGATACACTCAGCGCTTTTACGGCATCCACTCATGAAAACATGCATTAATTTAAGGGTATTGGGAGAAATTGCCTTAGTTTAATAATTTTTATTTACTGTAAGTTGTCGTTCAAGTGTTAGTATTTTCTCGCTTCATGATACGCATTATAATTGAAAAAATTATATTAAAACTTACAAACAAAATAAACTCATTTAATAGTTTTAAAAATTCGAATACAAAACCAAAGCAAAACATGTTTTGCAAATGCTTTGTTTTTTGTTGTAGATTTGTATGTGTATGCTATGTTATAATAATAATAATAGTTTATTGAGAACTGCTGTTTGAGCTTGAGCAGTGCCCTCCCAAAAATATGTTACCAAGTTACTGCACAAGTGAATATGATATGAATGTTTGTTCGAAGTTTTGTTGGAATTGCAATTGCTATGTAAAGTTTTGGTTGGTATCCTTAGTCATTATTTTTATTTTCAAATTAAGTTAAAATCAATGCTTAGCTAAAATATTATATTCTGAGCTTTGTTTCATAATTGTCCTTTTACAATTTTGATTTATAAAATGTAAGGTAACTAAACTAAAGTATTATACTTACTAAATGATTAAATTTTATTTTTAAATTGGTTAGTTAATAAAGTTTGCATGATCGATCGTTTCCAGTGCTCCCTTAGCTGTAAATATGAAATAGCAAAATACAAATATGGAAATTGTGAATTAAATTCGAAATTTTTTGAAAAATAAATGGTACAATATTTCAATGGGATAAACCTTTTCATTTTTGTGTAAAAAAACTGTCAAAAACTGTTCCTCTTGTAAAACAGGATCTCTTTGTAACTGTTACATGGTTCAATACGTTTTAGTAAATTCCATTGTGAATCATTTTTCGCAACTTTTTATTGTTGTTTGTGTTCGGCTTATTATTACTGAAAATAACTCTAGACGAACTTATCGATATATTAAATTAAATAGAATAGACAGTTACATAAAAGCAAGTTGAATTTAAGAAGATCATGCATTTATTTGCATACAAATTTTAAGGAAAATTTATTCCTCATCAGCGTATTTTTTTAAACAACACTGGGCTTCGAAGGATTAATTTAAAAGTAAAGCGATTGGCCGGAAACCGTATCCAGTAGTTGCGTCGTATCTATTTCAAATTATTGTTGTACAATGCTTAATATGCAGATTATAGAAAAATGAAATATTTTTTTTACATAAAAACGGGAATGCAAAAGGGTTCTTATTGCATGACATCAAGTACATCATCTCATTCCCAAGTGCAACAAAGTACCTACAGGTCTCTTTCATTGGCCGAGAAACTAAAAAAGGGTTACTGAAACTGCAGAGAGGAAAGGGGGTCTCCTTAAAATTGTTGCATACATCTGACTTTTGTTTTGATCTTCCCTAAAGCCGTACAGAAACCAAATGTGAATTACGAGTGATTTATGTGTCTTCCTGAAACGTGTACCAGTATTTTTATGCATAATGCTAAACACTATACAGTTTTTTTTCACTATCCGTCAATAATTTTTTAAAAGTATTTTTTAGTCTTTGATCCGTTTACAAGTTAACAAAGGAGCTTGTTTTATTTTGGTAACCTGTTTTTTATTTATAGGAAAACAAAAACAAAATCATTTATTTAAAAATGTAATTATAAACGTGGTAAAAAAATTGTCTGGTTCAAATTTTAAATATATGAAATATTTTTTTCTATTTTTTAAAGAGTCTGAAGGGCTGCTGACAAATTTCATAATTGCATAATGGAGGAGATGAATGAGCTATCCTCAAGTTCCTCTTATCTTAAAACGTGTCAAGCAGGCAAAAGAAAGGAACAGCATAAAAAAGAAAAAACACAGAAAAAGGAAAATAAACGACGAAAAAATGCATTCGGTGTGGATAAGGCAAGTCTTTCAAATGACATTGTTGTGAATCCTCAGCAAGAAAACATAAAGTTGGAATCTGGAAGTGAATCTGATCCTGCTTTCGTTGTGAAGGAGGAGGTAAATATATTTGAAGAAACATCAAAATGTGAAGTGAATTTTATTAAGGAAGAACTTGACATTCTGGAGGAAGGGATACAATTTGTGAAAGAGGAAGTTGACATTCTGGAAGAAGCAGTAAATTCTAGTGACGAGGAAGTTGACAGTTCGGAGGGAACCGAAAGTTCTAGTGAAGAGGAAGGTGACAGTCCAGAAGAAACGTTTGCCAACAGACGCTCACCTGTTGTAAATCGACGCATTCAAAAAGAGGTATTCGAGGTTTTTACATATAATTTTTATTGAAGGAAAATTTTCATTTCATTCTTTTCATTTTAATTCCCTACTCATTTCCTGATCATTTGGTTTATAACATTTTGAGAATCTATTTCCAGAAAATATTTATTTTTCGAGCAACAGGAAGTAAATGCAATGGATAACAAAATAGTTATCAAGTCAATACGTAAACTAAATACAAGCTGTCAAATTTTAAAAGCTTTTTATTCCAATGACAAACAGGTCGTCATTTGCCTTTTTCGATAACAGTGGAAAAAACTCAAATTTCTGCTAATTACTCCATTAAGAAATTTTTTCATTAAGTATTTTTTCCAGTATTTACTTTTTTCGTTAAAAAAGTTTTCCCATAAGTAATTTTCAACTAAAAAATTTCCACTAAGTGTTTTACATAAAGTAATTTTTCCATAGTATTATCGCGACCCACCAGGACCAGGAACATTCCAAGGTGATGAGCGCATTGAGCTCTATCACCATAAGGAACCGGAACCGACTATTCACGTACTGACTGAGTCGTTAGGTCAGTGGGAGAACAACCTTTCCGCATTACTGAAAAAAATGAAAGAACTGAAAAATGAACTTGCCTCTACATTTTGGAAGAATAATGAACATAAAAACAGTCTTTTTAGCAAGATTATCGAAATTCACAACCTGAAGTGTCATGATCGGGAAAGTATAGTTAAAGAAAACAGCATCAATTCAGTGGACATAAGTGACAGCCAATCAGACGAGGAAATCGAAATGGAAGCAGTTCAAAAGATCAAATTGGAAGCAGTTGAGAAGATGAAATGCAAAACAGAGAGAGAAAAACGAGCTAAGCTGAAAGAAAAAAATTCTGATTTGAAGGGACAATGCAAGCATTCTCCGTTAGTTGAGAAAAAAAATAAACTGGAGCAACTACTTTGCGAAGCAAAAAAGGAGGATAGTGAACTAAGAAGTTTACTGCTCAACAAAAGTCCTGAAATAGACAACCGGAAGTGTCCTAGTCAGAAAAGTGCTATAAAAGAAAACAATAGCAAAGCAGACAATAGCACCATTGAATATGCTGACAAAGCAGGGAGCAGTTTTCCACACTCTGAGTTTTCCCTTCCTGTGGTAATTCCATTAAATGTGCTGTATGCACAGTCATGAAAACATACACTTATTACGGTGGAGTTTGTGTAATTAATTTCACCAAATGATCAAAATAAAAATGTACTGTTTTAGACTTAATTTACTTATTATTATTTATTAAAGGACCGCCATGAATTAGTTAATATGGATAAGGTAATGCAGCAATTGAAGGAGAAAAGCAGGCAATTTGATGCAAGGATTATTACTCATTTTGAAAAGGTGCGTGAATGTTTTTAATTTTAATTGTCAAAGTCCAGGTGTGAAAGCAAAACTGTTATTACTACTTGTTTCTATATTTCTTCCACACAGGTGTTTGGCTTATTGTTGGAGTACTGGAGAAGTGTCAAGGAACACAGAAAGGATTCAGAGAAATGGATGGAGAGGTGTACGAGGTCGCTCATCAAAAACAGTCGAGAAGTGTGCAAATCGTGGAAAAATTTAGTGTACCATGTTTTGTATGAGATTCCCTCACAACATGCAATGTTACCTCTTCAACTAAAGGACACGACGAGGACGGATGAGTCTGATGACGACGATTACAAACGATCTTCGGATGATGAGAGTGATACGGAGGAAATCGTTAATAGTGGACAACCAATGCGCACCGGTGGTCTAATCCAACCAGCAGCTCGTAAAGATGATGTCGCAATTGCAGTAAAAAATGAGAAAGAATCTACAAATATGGCTGACAGGTAAAGGGTTCGCTCAGAAAAAATAAATTAGTTCTTTATTACTACAATTTATTGTAATTATTTTTTTTAATTTTGGTCATTAGAGCCGATGATAACAGCAAAAATGGAAATGAGAATTCCAATCCTTGGACTATTGAACATTTGACCGCTCAACCCAATAAAACAAATCAGAACGCGTATGCGAGCTCTGCAGATAAAATACTGGAACTTAATAATCTAGGAGCTGCTGAAGTAGGGAAGGATGAAGAGCAGTTGTACAAATATCCGTAAGAAAATGATATCAAGTATTATGACGCCACTGCATCTGTCTTTTGAAAAAACTTCTGTTGCGATTTATTATCGAATCAGTGTCTTCGACGATGATGGATTTTCTGGTTGTTTCCCCTTCAAAAATGTTTAGTTAATTAATATGTGTACTATCTTTTTTTCAAAATAGGCTAGAGTTGAAAGGTTCGAAGCAGTCTTTTGGCTCGTCTATCCCTAAAGATTTGTGTGATTACTGTGGACGACAATTCTATAGTAATCAAGGTCTTTCGAGACACCAAAAAGGCAGGTGTCCAATAATGGAAGGAAGGAGAACGAGTCGAGTTAGGAAGGATGGCAAAAAAGCGAAAATGTATTGTTGTGGTAAATGTGGGTTTGTGTCAAAATATCCGACGAATTTGAATAGACACGTAAAGGGAAATAGCTGTAAAACCCAAGTCTCAAGGGGTGTGTATGCATGTGAGCGTTGTGGGAAAAAAATTTCATTGAAGAATCCGCATTTAAAAGAAGTGTGCGACCTACTTTTTGCGAAAAAGTTAGCTAGAAAGAAAGCATTGACTTGCCCTGTGTGTAAAGGCAATGCTTTTTGCAGCAGGCAAGCGTTTAATCAACACATGCTACGTTTTCATGGTGGCAACAAGTAAAAATTTTAAAAACGAAAAATTGGTTTACAATTAATAATGATAATAATTACTATTATTAATAATTAAAAATTCTTATTGTATAGATAAAATGATAAGCATAATAATATAAAAGTATTCATGTTTTAAGTTATGTATTTACTTGCTGAAGATTTGATATTAATCGCAAAAATCAAACTTTATACGCAAGACACACAAGTTCAATATTTAACAAATAAGTTACATTCAAAAAATAAAAATATTTTTTTGGGATTTTTGTAGGCTTGGAAATTGTTGGGCAATTTAGCATGATAAAGCATAAGTGACAATAAAAAGAAAAGAAAAGTGACGAGAATCAGCCCACGACAAAAAATTCATCGTCATCATTATCAATAAATTGAACTTGCATTCTGCATTTTTTGGTACTACCACCACCGGTCTGAAACAGCGTACCTTTTACTTGTGCTGTGGATCGTCATTTTTAAAAACCTATGTAAAGCTACATTGAAACCCGACACCAGTGTATCATATTGTTTATTCCCTTCGCTTGAGCCATTTTTTGATCTTGTTGAATATTTTTCAATCTACCATTCTTTAGACTTTTCTAAGATCTTTTTGGTCATTTTCAATATGTCAAGTAGTTGGGATCTGCCTTTGCTAGGAAAATAACATGTAATTGTTTGGAATTTGAAACCGCTTTCATGGGAAAAAATCCTTGTAGAACTGAAAAACCTGAAAACATTTCGAGTTTGTTACTTGCATGAGAACGTTGTTGATTTGATATTCAGAATGAAGAATGGAATGCAGACAATTTAAGAGTTTTTGGAAAGTGACTCATGAAAATATGCCACGAGCAGAGTACTGGGACAATTTACCGCGATTAGAAGATGGTTTAATTACTGTCAATTATAAATCAGCTCGTGTTCATGAGAAAGAAATTTTGATAAAGCGCCAAGCCGTGTCCACAATTCGTTTTAGCACACGTGAAACCGTAATGAGGGGAATGCCTTCCGTGAAACGGACTGGTCCCCGTAGTCGTTCCTGTTTTGTCCCTGACACTCTCACTTGATAATATACTCATTGAAGTGCAAAACAATGAATCGATGCTAAATGGATGGTGTATAGTAGTAAAATTTTTTATATTACTTTACTGTCAGTGAGTACTTATAGACTAGAGAAATTGCTAATTATAGTTGCCAAAAAATTAGATTATTGATTTAGCTAAAACATTTGACAGAAAAGGATTAAGATTATTGTTTACTCATACAAATGCTGCTATCTATGACGTTTTCCCATTTGGTTTAAGTTTTAATCACTAAATTTTAATATTTGTATAAACGACGTGCCTGTATTGCACTGTCATATTACTTTTTTCATTAAAAAGCTTCAACAACCATCCAACTGGCTTTCCAGTTTTGAGCAATCATGTAAGTAAAATTTGAAAATAATAAAATGGAAAAATTTTGGATTTGTAAAAATGTATAACTAAAATTTTTTAACTGCACATTAGATGTGTATTACCAGCTATGTGCACTTAGCAAACTAATAATATTGGAATTGGTAAGTGAATGCTGAATTTATTTATTAATGTTATTGTTAGTAGAATATTTTCGTAAGATGTTTTGATTGTTTTTGCTACAATATTTCTTTAAAAATGTTATTTCTGGCGTCACTTCATCTTATTAGTAATGAACTAATTAAATAAATAAATATTAAATTGTAATGCTATAAACATTTTAAAAATTAAAAATGAAATTTAAAGGAGCAGATAAAATAATCATGAAATGGAGCATTCGCACAAAGACATTTTTGATCATGAAAAAAATGTTGGCGTACAAGCTGCAAAACAATACGTTAGCTTACCAATACTACATTTAGCTTCGTCATTCAAAAATGAATTTTGAACCCTTTTGAGCAGAATACACACTTTGTATCCTGGAATGAGCTCAAAGATCCACTACACACGTGTGCTCCATACTGTTTGTGTAATCTAATAGGGTTGAGTGTTCCCGTTTACAAGTTTAAAGCAAGTCGAAAGACGGATAAAAGAAAAAAAACTTGTAGTCAGTTTGTGTGTAAATAAATTGAATATACAGGGCAATGAACCTTTCAATTTTTGGGTCCCCTGAAGGTCTCAATTCAACTTGACAGAATTGTATTTATAGATTTTTGCAGCAAGATGAAAGCTGTGAAACCCTTTTCTTAGCTTTTATGCAGCAGAGAAATCAAGAACAGAAGCATTATGGAATGAATAGCATCATGTTGCTACCGGTGCTGGAAAGGGCTGCAGCAAGTAAGTTACGTGTAGGAGCTGCTGGGAGAATCTTAAAAAATCAACAAAAGGACCATTCATTTTATTTTGGGCATCACTGTGGCTTTTGGCAAGTTATTGTCTATTGTTTTCAAAAAATCCAACTGCAAATTATTATCATTACATATCTACGTAGACATAATTCTTGCAATCAAAAATGGTGAGTACTGGCTTTTAAGAATTTTTCTCATATAAATTAAATTAATTCTTCAACGCTAAAAACAAAAAAGGTGATTTAGGTTTCAGTGCATTTTGTTTGTCTTAAAAATATACAGGACGATTAAGGTGACAGGGAAATCAGCATCAGCAATCGGAAGAATATGAAATGTGAATGCGAAATAAGACTCATTATTGGTGATGATGAATGACATAGCCCATCTTGCTATGCCAGTGCATTGCCTGCTTATCATCAAAGGAATTTACCCAACTAACAAAAGCAACGTATCGGCATTTGTTTTATTTTAAATGTTTTATTTGCAAATACAAACGCCATAAGAGTTTTCTAAGCATCAATAAGTACATTTCGTGTCCTCAATTTATGGAAAATATGCGTTGATTATTGATGGGAAAAAAGTTATTGGCAATGGGTGTATATTTATGTGTTTTGAAGCATGGAAAGAGAACCATAAAAAGGCAGGAACAGGTACACAAGGTCTTTTTGTGATCACGAAAAAAATATCACTTAGCATAAGTTCTTGGTTTGATGAGTACAAAGTTTAGTTGTTTCATCTGAATAGTTTTTTTGTTCAAAACGAATCCCTTTTGAGCCACTTGTGCTTTTGTTTTATGCCAGGATCGTGAAAATAAGTCGAAAACTCTGTTTACGAATTCATTTTGTGAATGTTCACATTATCAAACATTAGCATTCAGAGGTAAATGCTCAGTAACTCTAAAACTGGTGCAAAGAAAACAATGGAGTCGAAATCAATTCGCGAAAAAGAAACTTGGAAAAGTAAGATTGGAGAGTTAACAAGTAACGCTCCAATATAAAATAATATAATATAAATAAAAAGATATAAAATTTTTAACTGTTGAGCAGAAAAATTGATTTTTAAATCGCATTAGCGTCATAAATTTTCAGTGGAATTAATTTCAGTATTCAATTCTATTTTAAAATGAAAATGCATTTTAATTCTGCTTTCGCATCTTTATATAATTCGGTTGTTCGGCTTATTATTAATAATACTTACTAATAATGAGACTTATAATTATAATAACTTACTACACTTAGTAATATGTTGTTTAATTGACATTTTTTGATTATTGGCTTTTTTGTAAATTTTCGTGCGATGCAAAATTCACAGCATTACTAGCAAATCTGAACACACACATAAAATAAATACTCAACTGAATGAAGAATGCATAATTTCCTTTACAACAAAGAATCCTGCGTCATGTAAGACTCTTTCATTGGCCAAAGATAATAACAGATTACTGATTTGAGTAACGTGGAAACCTTAAAATATTGCATCATCATCGCACAACTGACTTTTGTTTTGGTCTGCCCTGCCCATAAAGCCTAGAAGAAAACGAAATAATAATGATTCCAACACAACGTCACGTTTGGTATGTGTCTACCTACCTACCTACTACATAAATACAGTGTTTTTGCATTTAAGACGAATTGTTTTTTAAATAGTATCTTTGAATTTTTCTTTGATTGATCATTAGTTTTTAAATTAAAAACCAGCTTGTTTAAATACCTGCTTATTTACAAACTATAAAATTTAAACGGTAGGAGTACACCTATCCGGTTTTGGGGTTTTGACGCATCCGAAAATTTTTATGCGTCAACACCCCAAAAACCTGATAAGTGTAATCATACTGATCCAAACAATATTATTTTACGTAAAAGCTATGCGAA
>JAANSP010004319.1:0-10308 GCA_036850745.1 Homidia socia
AATCAGCGTCAACAAAGTCATGGCATTGTGAAACTCACTTGTATCTCTTTCCCCCAATGGATCCAGCATTATATAAATTAATATTTAAGGAAATTTTACAACGAGCGTTTTCTTTTAAACTTTTATTATCTAAAAGTGACCCAACGTTTCGACCTGTGTGCTCAGATCCGCATCAGGGGTAACAAATGAACAAATGAAAATTTAAAACAGATAGCTTGCTTTTCCTAAATATGAAAATATTAGACTGGTTATAGGCGTTTTTGTTGTTTGAAAATTATGGTGCATCAACTAGTATCTATGGTCGTCCTTATTGTAACTGGTCAAGGATTTCATTGTAACAAACAGAGGATCCAGCATTCTACAAAAGGGCAGCGGCAACAGGAAAAGTTCAGTTGATTGTACCAGGAACATTCAAGCGATTATTTTGGACGCTGAGAGAAAATAATATCGAGGTAAGAGACGGGTATACATAGGACGTTTTGCTTGTGACTCGACCACGATTTGATATCATAGCAACTGATAAGCCCGAGTTGCAAAAATATTGGCTAAATGCCTTGTCCGAGTTCGCAACTAATTGGTATGATATTGCAGCTTCATCCCAGAGGGAGCTACTAGTACTAAATATGGAGTTGGTTCAAAGGATAAAAATATTGAAAAGTGACATTGTACAAGTGGAGTCCATGACGCTGCTATGCCGTACCTGCAATGCATATCACAGCTACGAATATACTGCGATAGGCATGCCCAAAGATTTAAAGTCTCTTGAAATGAAGATTTTCCAGCTAAATGAAATCAACAAAGACAACGTAATGTATGTTTTTTGGGGATTAGGAGAGGTTATGGTAGAAGGCTTTTTTCCTTTTTGATGAAAATCTTCCTTCAACCAAAGACAGAAAAAAGTTCAACAGTTTACTACAGGACCACGACCGATCTCTCAGTGATTTACGATGGGAAATCAAAGCGAGGTTGTTGGAAGGCGTATTTCGAAACGCCACATTCCTTGCATTTCCATTTCGATGCAAAAAGTCGTACAACTTTGCTTGCAATGACTTTGCTCAGCCTTTTATTTTTATAGCGCCGTCTGGCAGCATTGAGCATACACATTTTCACTTACACCGCAAAGGTCTAACATTTGTAGGTTGTGGGGAGCCAGAACATTATGGACTGGCGTTTATCCAGTTGGTATCCGTATTTGACAATTACGTTTGGATGTTTCTTTCTCTGTCTGTTCTTGCCACGGCTGCATTTTGTGCAGCTGTTCAGATGTACCGCCAAATGCCAGAAATACAAAGTCTTTTGGGAAAAGTTGAGAAAAGTGGTGGTACAGTGCAAAAGGACTTCAAGTCCCAGGTTAACAAATACATTAAAGACCATTTATTTCCTAGTATTATGTCGTACTATAAAGTGCTCGTGGAGCAGGGTGACCCGATAAACATTCAATTGTGGAATTTACCCTTTCTCAGATACACGTTTGCCTGTTTTCTCTTTGTTGCTGTGGTGATCAGCAACGCATACAAAAATGAAAATATCACACAACTCACTCTACCTCGAGCACCTATTCCTTACGATACGTTTCCGTCATTGATCAATAACAGCTTTCAAATATTTACCAGAGGTATTTTGATTGGAGGCTGTTACAAAAATAAATTACTTATGAGTCCTGGAATATACAAATTGGTCATGTCGTTTCTTCCGTTTGATTCAATGTACCAAGGCAAGAGCGGTCATCATCTAACCACTCTGTACAGAAGCGAAGTGTATAGTTTTGGACACTCTGAGATCTCACAGCGGCGATTTTTTCTATCCTCAAATAATTTTTCGGATGCTGCAAAATACGTCATGAATTACACTGAAATTTTGCCAAGGTGGTATGATATAATTGCTGATACGAGTGGATCTTGCTCACTGTTTGCAACAAATAACTCTTGCGATCCGTTAAGGTTCTGTAATAAAACGGCTGTAGTTCTCCCGGATTTGGACGCCCATACAAAGTACTATCAGATGAAACGGGATGGCTATTCTAATGTGTATTTGGGAAAGGATACGTTAATTGAATTTAGTTATGGATTGGCGTTTGCACGTTGGGTACATCCCGTCGTTTTGCAAAGAATGAAATCTCTCTATGAATCTGGGACGATTGAATTGTGGGACAAGTTTGTGCTTCAATTTTTGTCTAGACTGAGAGTAGGCTTTTATGACGATGAAGACGATAGCCCAACAGCGTCAAATTTGGAGGGAAATATTGCAGTTGTCTTTACTGTTATCCCAATCGGGATTTCTGTGTCCTTGCTGGCCTTTCTCTATGAGATAACTAACAGATTTAGCTGTCCACGGTTTTACTTATCTGCTTATAAAGCAGTGGCTGTATTTAAAAAAAGCTTTAATTTTTTAATATATGATTGTAAAAAATGTTGAATATTCAATAACTTTACCGCTTACTGTTTAAAAATAAAATAGCAAGATGAATGCTACTGCTCACAATGACGCACATTTCTTGCTGATTACAGCAGAATATTTTTCACATGTTTCAGGGATGGGTTGATTGGAACCATGTATCTTGAATTATTCGCAAACTGGAAAAAAATTATGGGGATTTTGACTTTTCTGCACTACATTGAAATGCACCAATATTAGTAGTGCAATTGCACTTATACAGACTCACTGTACACTCACTTCGGAAACTTTGTAAAGCGCGTCGCTCATTTGAAAGCTAATTCATCGGCACACATGTCAGTTATAAAGTAACCGTTACTGAATATATTCAGAGTTCTGCGCATAGAATCTAGTAAAAAAACAAAATTGATATGTTCACCATTTTTTAACATTGAGTTCATTTTTATTATTTTCAAATTTATATACATGCCTTGGAATTAAATTTGTAAAGCGGCTAGACGGGAGAAAATGAGAAGTAATCGAACCAAAATTGCTCAAAATGCTACAACCTCATACAAAATTTTGCCTTGAAAGCATTAAAATAAAAACCCTAAAAAAGATAATTTGCTTAGCTATTATGGCATGATAATAATTAAAGTGAACTGCAGCAAAATTTATCGTGTAACCTTAAATTATTGCTTAAAGTTTTGAATCTAATAAGTAAAATGAACTAAATGGACAGAAATGACGCCGTTCGAAATTTTATGATTGTATCCTTGACTACTTGATATTGCAGCAAATAAAAGTCAAACGCGTTTTAAGTTCTCTGCAGTTTAGTTTTACAAAAAACTGTTTCCATGTTTGCTACATTTTTTTAAAATTAAAAAAGCTAGCATGATTAAGAAAAAATATTTTCGTGAAAAATTTAACAACTTTAAAGAATCCCTACATTATATTTATTGTTATCTGATTGTGAGTTATCAAACAAATGCAAGTACAGCTAAAGGATCCAATGTGAAGAAGAGAGTTGTATTGTCAACTTGTGAATTTTGGTTTTTATATTTATGCTTCGTCGGAAGATTTTGCGGTTCGCTGCCCCTGTATATTAACAGGAATAAAAACAAATTACGCTTAAATTCCAGCAAACTAGTATGGTTTTTCTGGGTTATGAGGCTCGCTTTGCTTACATTTGACAACATTTATTTGGTCTGGGTTTCAAAAAGCGTAAGTGTTAAGCAAAACGGAGAAAAAGAATTTCTTGATTTTTGGCTACACACAGTATCCCGAATCATGGCATGTGTTTACATGTGCATACTACTTTGTGACTGGCAAGGGACTGTGCATAGTTGGAACGTTTTGACATCCTTTCGAATAACTTGGAGCGGTAAATTAAGTAAAATCAAAGACAACATTTTTAATATTTTTTAACATTGGTAAAATTTAGTCAAACCTTTTGAATTTTTTTTAGAGCGGTTTGGAAGTTGGAGCGATGACTTTAGCGGTCCCTTGGAAAAACGGACTGTCAAAGCTGCTACAATATTCTGCTCTGTTCAAGCAGTAATGCCATTAGCATTACATTTGGAGAATAAACAAAGTGCACGGTATTGGGGATCCCGATTTCTACCAGGAAGCGTTTACAACTCTCCTGTTGGAATATTTAGCTTTGCTTTGTATGACTTTTTAAACTCAATGATTGCGATTCATTGCAGTTGCTATTTAATGTCTATTGGTTTGTTGTACGTGGTGTACTCTCGTTTTTGGACAATGAATATCACGTAAGTTTATAATAATGTCAAATTTTATTTAAGATTATTTGTAAAAATGTCAAATAACGTATTTGCTCTTTTAGGGACAAGGTGAAACGAGCCAAGATTTTACATTCGGACAAGCCATTGTACCAGTACCGATGTCTTTTAACGTTTTGTCGCATCACAAATTCCAGTATTGGAGCGAGGATACTTCCCGGCCTGGTATCCTTTGCAGCACTACTAGTGGCCATCACTTTAAGTAGACTATTACGAAACATACGTAATTTAACTTTTCTAATATCATTGAATCAAGTGTTGTCGGTCGTGCTGTCAACTCATGCAGTTCAATTTGGACTCGGCAGTATAGGCTTTACGCTCACAAAAAGCCAGCAGTTGAAGCGAATTTTTAAAATGGATCGAAACCTGTACCGAAGAAAGTTTTTGCAAGCTTGTCAAGATATGAGAGTGTATTTGGGGCGGTTTTTCTACGTGAAACAGGGTACATTTTTAGTGTGGATGCGGTGGATCATTGACCAAGTTATTACAATTGTTTTTGCATTTTAAGTTTACTTTTTGAGAACATGACTTTAAATCATATTCACCTTTCTAACAAATACAAGTTTTTAGTTATTCGATTAATTTACCAGAAATCAGTTCACTAATTGTAATTAATAGAGATTTTGACACAGTAAGTTTTAAGTGAACTTTTGAACTTTTCAAAATAACAAAATATAATGAACTTCTATCCAAAACTTCATCCTTCCTTGCAACTAGATAATTTGTTTGTATAGTCAATATGCTAAACTTCATAATACGAGGTTCTTATGTTATATTGCACAGCTAAAATATTCATTTGAAGAACGCAACCTTCTATTATATTCCAAGTTGAAAAATTGCATTTTTGCATTTTTGGTTTTTACGAAACGCAGTTAAATTAATGCAGTATCATATATCCTATACTAAAAGACCGAAAAATTGACTGCGGCCTTAAAAGCAAAAAACCTTGCAAATTTAATTTAAGATATTTACCAAGGATAAAACTACCGTATTATATGCGTGTAAGAACCTTGCTCTGATAAAAAAATAAATCTATTATTTGATTTTGCATTTACCCTCTCGACCTTGATGTTGCGTACATATTCTCATTCCATTCCCACATTGCACTGTACCGCAGCACTCATTTCATCATCGAGGTTTGCATTTGCTAATTTAAAATAAAAATATGGCAAGGCATAGAGTTTCACCAATAACGGGAGAAGGTTCAAATGTCAGAGTCCATGGAGTTTTTTGGCGAACGCCTAAACCAAAAAAATCCCACATCAACCAAATTTATAAAAGTGGCATCAAACCATGATTTAGTTTCACCCTGCGAAAAATGGGTTGTGCGAATGTTTTCAGTTGGATGGCTATGTGGATCTTTGCCTGTACGAGTTAACAGGCAAAAGGGAGCAATATCCCTTATCACCAGCAAGCTATACTGGCCTCTATGGATATTTCGGGTCATCTTGCTAACAGTTGATAACGCTTATTTGGTCTCAGTGTCTCGTACGGTTGCTGTTGATTCCGTTGGGCAAAAGGAATTTTTAGATTTTTGGGTTCATACAATTACACGGCTTATTGGGTAATTATTCTAATAGAAACGTGGGATTGGCAGGCAACTATACCGAGCTGGAATATTTTGACAAATTTTAGAATAACGTGGAAAGGTAATGCAATACATTGAAAAATTTACTTTTACATGCTTTTGCACATAATATTAAACGAAATGTCTACTTTGTTTGCAGACAAATTTGGAGAGTGGGGCAACGACTTTAGCGGTCCTGATGAAAAACAAGCAAGATTATTGGCAAAAGTTTCTGCAATATTCTACTCCTTCCAACCAATTATACCGCTGATACTTCACTTGGAAAGAAGGGACAGCGCAAGATATTGGGGATCCAGGATTATTCCAAAGTCTGTCTACGACTCACTTCCCTGTGTTATCCTGTTTGCCTTGTATGACTTTTCTACATCCATGCTTACTATTCACTGCAGTGGTTACTTGATTTTGATCACGGTGGCCTACATAGTTCACTTGAGATTTTGGACAATGGATATTACGTAAGATTTCTTGCATTTTCACCTTATTATGTACCCATTTTTTTCTTGGTAAATTAACCTGACTATTTCAAAAATAATTTGCTTTACAGAGAGAAAATGAAACAACATAAAACAGTGCCATCCAACAACATGCCACTTTATCAGTATAAATGTCTGTTAACATTTGAACGAATTGCAAACTGCTATTTTGGAGGAGTTGTATTTCCAAGTCTTATATTTTTTGCTTGTTTCATAGTTTCTGTTTTGTTGAGTGCATTAATTCAAAAAAAGGATCGGCTGTCTTGGCCAGTCTGCTGGAATCTTGTATTGGGACCTATGATAGCGGTACAAGCTGTGAATTTTATGTTAAGCGGGGGAGGCTACATGCTTGGAAAAAGTCAGCGATTGAAACAGTTGTTTGTACAGGAGAGAAATTTGTATGGGAGAAAGTATGTAAAGTCTTGTATAGAAATGAGGATGTACATGGCACGATTCTTTTATGTGAAAAAAACACGTTTTTATCATGGATGCATTGGACGATTGATCAAATTATTACAACTATATTTGCATTTTGAATTATGGCCGTAACTTTGAAAAACGATAAGAAATGTATACTTTTATTGTTCGTCAATATATTTTTACTAAAAACGGATAAATAAGTTAATAGTAAATAATAAGTAAATAGTACGAAACAGACCTGTGCAGGTACCAGACACTCGCCTAGCTCTGGTTGTTTTTTTTCATAATTATTTTCTAAATTTATGTACATAAGTACTGATTACACATAAACATTTACGATATTTATACAAAAGGAAAGTACCTTCGCCATAAATAGCTTTATTTTTTTTCATGTCACATTTAAGCTCAGTGAGGCTCCATTTTAATTTCAGAAAGCATTTTCCTGTTCTACTTTCGTCACACACGATTATATTTGCCATAAGAAATGTTTTTATCAAATTATTTTCAAGGAATTTTAAGCAGATTAAAAAAGAGACCTATGTATGCGTAAATATAACTGCCTAGTTATCTGACCTATTCCCCTTGAGCGTCTTCTCAGGTCATATTTTTATAATTTAAGTATTACACTTATATCACACATATGTATCTAGTAAAGTTTTACTCTGAGCACGTTTATTTAGTGCTAAGCTGATAGAACAACAATCACAATACTCGCTGTTGTCGTTAGATTACCACAAGTAGTTTTATGCTCTACAAAGTTGAATAATCTAAAAATCACAAATTAAATAATCTCATGAAATGATTTTAAGCTAATGGATTATTTATCTAGTTACAAAACAAATTCCAACTTTAGCCACATATTAATAATACTCCTAGCAAGAAAGGTTTAAGTCTCTTTAATAATGAGATTTATTTACCTGTTCTTAATTTTCAAAGTTTATGATAAAACAAAAGCACCCAATTAAATTAAACAACAACAATTTAATTTTAAGCTGGTACTCTTTTCATAGTGAGCATTAAAATGCTTATTATTTATATCAAAAAATATTGTATTGTTTATTGTATCAAAAGGGTATGATTTTTACGTTTATCCCATGTACCCTTTGATTTGTTTTGTAAACTAGGTTAAGCAGCCCGACTCAAAACATGTCGGGCCTCTAGTCTACTGCGTAATTCACATATAGGTATTATAAAAACAGGCACCTCCTAATAAAAAAATACCCAAGACTTACGACGGGAACGTTCCTATGCTTCGCTACACAGGCATGATTGGTTTAAAAACTTAAAGCGTTCAGATGACTTTTGGTCGTATCGTGCACTTATCATCAACTGATAAGCACGTGAAGTAAAAAAAAGTTACAATTAAAAAGCAGAAGAATACAAACTTGGTGTTATCAGTATCGTTGCCTCGACTGAGCATATTAATAGCAAACCAAAAAAGAATGAACATGAACGCTTAAATGCTATTTACCTAATCAAGTGCAGCGCAGGAATTGGCACACAACTGATAACAATTGACATAAAAATATCATAAGAGAAAAAACAACACGGTCATAAACAAAAATAATGTTCTATTGTGCTCATGTCAGTTGAAATTGTTGGTAAACAAAGTGGAGGACTCATGACCTGACCTCTGAATGCTGATAGTAATTTTCAGCACTTTTCGATGACTTTTGGTCTTATCAGGCACTTATCAGCCATTGATAAGCACTTGATTTCAAAACGGTTATCAAAATCGTAATACACGTGCTCGATTACGTGGATGTAGTAATTTTCAGCACGATCTGATGACCTTTGGTCTTATCAGGCACTTATCAGCCATTGATAAGCATTTGATTTCGAAACGGTTATCAAAATTGTAATACGCGTGCTTAATAACATGGATGTAGTAATTTTCAGCACGATTTGATGACTTTTGGTCTTATCAGGCACGTATCAGCCATTGATAAGCACTTGATTTCAAAACGGTTATCAAAATCGTAATACGCGTGCTCGATAACATGGATTTTATCGAGCATCGAGCAAGCATTTAGGTGTGTTCATTTAGTAACATATAATGATAGACTAAAGTCTGCGCATCGCAGGACTTTGTAAACAGAGGAGCGCGAGCGCAATGTGATGAGAAAAAAGTGAACAAATGAATGACGACAGATACACAACCTAAATTATTATGAAAGATATGAAAAGAAAACGGTAGCTCGCCTAAACCATTTGTATATAGTGTGTTACTTTGATTAAATAAAAACACAAACATGAAACATTTACATAAAAATGAAAAAGTAATTAGTAAAATTGCCATTACAAAAGCTGTATATAGCTCAAAGGGGCGCAAACACCTGACGTCAAACATCTAAAGTTCACGCTGCCGAGTTAACGTTTGGTACTCTAATCGCGTCAAACATGAAAATAAAAGGACTAAGTATGTGGAGAATTTTCTTTAAATTACTTTTCATTTCCAGCTCAACATGTTATTATTTCGTGCGGGGACAAGGAAATATTGAATATTTTAATTTTGAAACCTCTTCAACCATTTTAACCAGCAGAAAATACTCTCAATATCGAACCAATTCTGGGCAAACATACTTGAAAAAATTAACAAAATTTCTGGAAAACTTTCATGAATTCACAAGCATTTTTCAATCTTGCTTGGTTCATATTCTAAATTACGACGGTATAGATTTACCCATGTTCAAAGTTCCTTTGGTAGTCTCTCGATACGACGTTGTGCAATTTTCATACCATGTTGATAGTATCACATTTGCTAAAGTTACCAAACCGATTTCCACTAACCGCCAGCGGTTATTCCCCTACGAGAATGTACCAGACAAACACACAAATGTGTCATTATGCAAAAGACACAGGATTGACATGGAATGCATAGACATTCCTTACATCGACCAATCTCCAAAATCAAAACCCTGGCTTTGTGAAGCGCACTTTTACTTATTCCCTCCTTCGGATCCCGCGTTTTACACAGTTACGCCAGAAACAGGAAAGCTGAAGCTGCTCATCCCCGGAAACATTAAGCGCATGTTTTGGACTCTCAGTCGGGAAAATATCAATGTAAGAGATGGATTCACTGAAGATGTTCTGCTACTAACTCGGCCACGATACGACATCTTGGTTTCTGATGACAATTCTTCTAAAATGCAACCATCTTGGATTACTGCTCTTACCGAGCACACAACAAATTGGTATGACATTGTAGTCACATCTCGTAGGGAATTGCTAACGTTAAAACTCACAAAGGTAAAATGGATGCCAATTTTACAAGTTCTAACTTTTAAAATTGTATCCATTTCTTTGTTGTGTCGCAACTGCAACCCGTACAAGCACTTTGAGAAAATTACACTTTCAATACCCAATCATTATTCGTCGCTGGAAAATGAAATATTTTTGTTAAATGAAATCAACAAAGACAATCTAATTTATTTGGTGTGGCCAATGGGCGAGGTGCTCGTGCAGGGCTTTTTACTCTTTGGAGAAAGACTCCCCTCATCAAAAGACCGGGCAAAACTAAACTCACTAATTCAGGATCGGGATCGATCTTTGAGCGATTTACGATGGGAAATAAAAGCGAGACTGCTTCAAGGCGTTTTTAACAATGCCTCCATTGTTGTGTATCCCTTCAGATGCAAAGAAGAATACC
>JAANSP010004320.1:0-10308 GCA_036850745.1 Homidia socia
GGTTTTATAAGAAACATTGGTTGTGCTACAGTACAAACCCAATGCAATTTAACTTCCGCACAATTGACGTACATCAAAATTAAAATGTCGTTCCGGATTTTACTTACTTTTTCTTCATTAAAATATTTTTTGGTCTTATACATCCAGTTTTCAACTATAGGATCAAACTCTCTTTGCTTTTCATAGTAGGGAAATTCTACAACAATTGGAGAAACTGATGACGGAAAATGTGTGGGTTGCGAATAGTAGTTAAATAACAGAAACTCTTGAGTAGGTTTTTCATATTCAAGCAACTTTTCATTCATTAGAACGTTCATTTTCACCTGGCAGTTCCACGGTTTAGTTGCTGAAGAGAACGAAAAGTAGTCAATTCGAACGCACAAGTCGCTCCTCTGACCAAGCCACTCAAATGGATTGAAAAACTTTGATTTTGGGCATTTCAAATCGCGTATAGTTAGGTGCTCTTGGTCTGAGTATTTTTTGAATTTGATTATTTTGGTGTTGTCCTTGTCATCTATTAAATGAGCGACATTTCGTAATACAACTGCGCTGGTCAAAGGTGGCGTGAATATTACGTTGTGGTGAAATACATTTACGAAGATTATGCACTTTTCAGCAGAGAAGAACTCGACTATTTTGCTAATATTATACACGTACCCATGTTTATTGCCAAATAGTTGTGTATACTTTCTAGATGGGCTTGTTTTACTTCCGTTGCAGTGAATGGGAAATGTAATTTGGGTAAAAATAATAAGGTGCACCAAAACTGAAATTTGAGTTGCTGCCATGTTTGTAAAAAAGTTATAAGTTTGTTGTGAACTGTTTTAATGAGGCAAGACCTAAATTTCACAATTTTAAAACAAAGAAAACATTTTGATTATGATTTTAATACACTCCCCTGTAAATTATTTCTAAATATCTGGGCCCCGTTGCATAAAAAATTGTAAGCTACAATTGTTAAGGAAACGTAACAATTGTAGATTATTTTCGGTCCATAAAAATTTGTTGATTTGTTAACTTAACAATCAAAATTACACATGGTTACAATTTGTTTTTTACAATGTTTGAGGTTGTCTGTTCCATAAACTTTTTACATTGTAAGATTGTTAAATTGTATGTTACAATAGCTACCTTGCCTCAGACCACTGTAACTTTTCCTACAATTCTACAATTTTTGTGGAGTTGTAAAAAACAATGCAGAAAGTTATATGCAACGGAATTTACATTGTTTTGTATCACAATTTTTGTAATTGTAATTGTACTTTGTAAATTACAATTTCTTTATGCAACATGGCCCTGGTGTTGTAGTCAGCTATAGAAACATCCCTTTTACCAATTAACTAAGCCTGACGTTATAATCTGACGTAATATTTTATAGTATTACGTAAATTGTTAGATTATAGAAAATTGTTGGTGTATATTTATTTAAGTTATGATTTGAAAATGGACAAATGCATTGGTAACTACTTATCTGTTTTTATTTCCTGATCTATTGTGAGCTACGGAAAGGGACATTTTTATTTACCCTTTATTGTGTTTTGGTTTGTAAATCAAATATTACTACAAATTTAGTAACATAAATCTTAGATCTTCTTTATATCCTATATATCCTACAAATGGAGTAATAGTTAGAACCGCACAAATATTTTGCACATTGCTTCAGGAGCTTCGACAAAATGCTGACTGAATCTTAATATCTGTCCAATATAGTAGCTTTGTTGTATTAGAAATAAATCTAGTATGAACACATGAGGCAAAGTTTATCGAGCTAAAAAATGGAATGTCTAGACAGTAATATCCTGTCGTTGCTGCGGAACAAGACCATAACAGATATAGTTCACTGACCAAACAAACAAATACATGTTCAGATAACTATAGATGTTCTGTTTCCATCAGCAACTGAACATCAGAAACATTTAAAACGATTTTTAAAGAGTTGCAAAATGCGATTGATTTCCGCGTAGATTTTCGAGTGAAATCGGGTGTTGCTGAAAATATTTTTTGAGCTTGTCTAAACAATGAATATATTACCATCACAGATGAAACCCAAAAATCCAATATTTTATAGCTAAACTTCTTGCACGCGCACTTCACTTTTTTAGTATTGAAACTTTTTTGCGATGCAAAGTTTATTGATCGAAATAAATAGATTGACTAGAAAGTAATATCCTGTTGTCACAAAATATTTTTTGTACAGGACAAGACTATCAGTGAAATAACTAGATATAGTTTTTTAGTCATAGATGAAAAAGAGTCACCATTACTGGTTTTAACAGACAATACCGAGAATAAGAATGTTTTACATTTCAAGACAGAAAAAGAGTTCTATAAATATTCGGGATCACCTGAACAGTTCGTTTATAATTTTCAAAAAGGACGCAACTCCGCTTGTGGATACAAATGGTTATAAAATAGTTCACTTTCTATGATTTGTATAAGCCGCTAAATTATGATTTGCAATGTTTGACATAAGTAGAAGTAGAATTTCAGTGCATGAGATAGGAGGGTTATAGCCAAGTTGAAATAATTTGAAAGCAATTATTTCAAGCAATATACTTCAATGATGCAACTTTTCATGTGAAAAGTGAGTTTATAAAGAATTTGCAATTAAAAAGGAATCACGTTTCAATCCGCGCTAATGTTCAGATTTGCTGTAAAAATAAAATCGGTTTTACCATTTTAACCAAAGTCAATTGCGTGGTAGGATTTTCCAGGATAAACAGTTCACCTGCAAAGTAAACCAACTCCTGATAGGTCATATTCTACAGGAAATAAAAAAGGATTGTGAAAACAGGATATTACTGTATAATTATTTTATCGATTTTTTTATACTTTGTTGTTTTTTCTAGGCAAGTGTCACGTTTCTTAGTAGCTTTAAAAACTATGGCGGGAAAAATTATTGAATTCTGCTCAACATATTTTTGAACAAGCAAAAGGTTCCCTGCCGATGAAATAAACGACTTTAAAATTTCTAATTTCGAATAGCGCATTTACTATTATAATTATATTACATGAAATGCTGAATTTCTTTTGCATAATAAATACTTTATTGCACCTTTTGTTTCTTATTTCTGAAATACTGTCTTTTCTAGGTGGTTATTTACCATATTATGCTTCGACTTGGGATTTTACTTAATTTTTTCTTATATTTTCTTTCCCATCCACACACGTTTTTCTGACTAGTTGGTAAGGAAAACATTTCAGTGTTAAATCGGCAAATTTTACTAGCTGAACCTTTGCATTACACATTATGTCGACACAAAAGAGAATTTCAGCTAATTTAAATAGAATGTAGACGCATACTCATAACGTGTAATGCAGCATTTCATAGACGCCAGTGCTTGCAAAATAAGGCAACCCAGTAACTCAATCTGTTACAATGCGCATACAGATTAAACATTTACAAACGGTAAGCTTTGTAAGTCTTAAAATCAAATTACTGGATAAATGATGTTGTATAATTATGGTGTCATGATGTTTAAAGAAAAAGCTGATTCTGTATTGGTTAAAATCGTGATGAGTTATTTTGATTGAGTGTAATCTAATGATAAAAACAGTCATCATATTCATATATGATATATTCATATCAGTGATCGACAGTATCAATTACGTGTATAAAGTATAAATTAATTTTCAGCTGATTCTGATGAGTTTTGTTTTTGGCCCCGTTTAAAAAGCATGTAACCTTTTGACCCTCGCCATTCCTGTGTTCAGTGACCAATCAGTCAGAAAATCAATAGCAGAGATCATCATGTGTCTGTGTACAAAATTTGAGCTGAATTGATTGATTAGAAGAGGAGTTATCGTGTTCATAATAGACAGACAGACAGACAGACTAACATATCAAAATTTTTTTTTTTTTGAATTCTTCCGGTAGTTAATAAAATTTAAATACAGAAATATTTCTACAAGCCGTTTAAAAAACTTTTAGGGCATAAAATAAAGTTAAATAGTTTTTATCTGTCCAATTTGCTCCTTCTTGCCGCCTCATTGGCATAATACAACATTCTCTCGCAACACTTTGTTTACGACGCAAAGTGTCCTACTTTTCACCCTGTTTCTACAAACCATACAGGTGGATTATTTTTTAACATTCTGGATAAATCAGATAAAATATTGCTTAGGGATTAGTTAGCGCGAGCGAGATGAATTCGAATTCAGGGCCGTAAGTTTCCTGAAATAATTAAAACAAGAATCAAAAAACTTGGAAATGAAATTCAGTTCCTCCTTATTGCAGTTTTCTCCACCACCGCCACTTCTAGCAGGAAGAAAAGAGGAGTCAAAACATAGCATAGTTTTGGCGTATAAACGTACATGGATAATAAAAAAACGATTTAAAGTGTACCAAAAGTATTATGAAAACATTAAAAAGCTGTGACATTTTAATTGAATATTTGGCTGTCGCTCTTAGTGCATGAAGAAAGTTGTCTCACATTAAAAATTTACTATTAATTGCGAACATATTATTTGCTGCATTTAGCATATTATCGTATCATGAATGACATTTTTTTCTTCTCTGAGAGCGTCATACGATTTTCTTAAGTATCTACTATAATTTCAGCGGAAAGTTGAAAAAGTTTTTTTTTACCTTAAAAATGTTACAAAAGCAGAACTTTACAATGTGTTTTCACGGTTTTTACAGCAAGAAATGGAATCACATACGGTGTAATGTAATACACCCATATGTTATTCAAAATTCATACAGAAAAGTTTATATACATTTCAAGTGTAGGTTTGTACTTCTTTTAGGTGTTAGTATTCGCTTTTTTGCTTCATAAATTAGGCATTTAAAAAAAGAAAAAGAACGCACGCTGTGATGGCATCACGAGAGCCAGGACATTAGGGCTGGTATAATATGCAACCAAAAACCGGTAGAGAAAAGTTACTATTCTTAGGAAAGTTTTGAGCCAGCATAAAAGTTTATTTTTAAATATAGGGAAGTGGTTATCGAAAAAAACCATCATGTAAATCAAATAAGATGCTTGTAATGCAATAACCTTTAATAGTTTTCAAATGAATCTACAAAAACGCACTGATGTAACAAACAATTATTTTGAGCTCTCATTTCAACTATTACAGTAGTATTCGCCTTAAAATTATTTATTGTTAGCAGAAGGACAGACAGAAATCAGAAAGTTTGCAAAAAGTTTTCGCTTATCTACTGGTAGAAGATTGGAACTAATATGTAGTAAAAAGGCTTGTGACTGAAGAAGACAGTCATATTTTTATTTTAAAGGTGTCGCATGATCATGACGTCACGTCTCTCAGGTGAAAGGACGTATTTTATTTAGTAGGATGAATGCGATATGAGTAGACGTACAGTGTTTTTGCTGCGTATGTAGATCTCATTTTTTAAAATTAATAGCTAATTGTTTTCCCTTCATTTTTTCCGTGATTTCTAGATATTCTAAATAAAAATCAAATATTAACTTTTATATACTTGCCGTTGCGAGTTATTGAATAACTCTCGTGAACCAGATAAGCAAACACTAAGAACAAAACATTTAAAATGTTTTCATTCCCAAACAGAGATAGAAAATACAATTGGATTAGAGATCTAGTCCTTTCAGCTTCCCATAGTCAGCATCAGCAACCCACTGCTTCCAGTGACAACCTTCTTCAATCAGTTGGAAATAGCTCCAGGGCAGTAGGTGAGGCTTCTAACGCATCTCCACAACCAAGTGTCGTATCACAGATTTCCACAATAAGTTTGGAAAGTGTGGAAAGTGGATCTCTTGACAGATTGGAATATTCACCAGAGGAAACCAACGGATATGCCCTGCCTGGTGATATTTTCTCAGCAGAGAATGTAGTTCCAGAAGGCAAGCAATGAACATTGAATTTTTCAAATACATTATCCAACGTTTATAATTAGTGTTTTTGATCTTTGAACCAGGGCATGATCAGGACTCGGTTGTTAACATGAATTCGGTCAGTGACAACGACAATGGAACACCAACCACTTCTGTCATTGGTCCATCTAAGTATCTAGCTACTTACTATGACATGATGTACTACTTTGGAGTCAGTGCATTCAAACCCATGAACCACAAAGGCGAGAGTAATTTTGAGTGGATCTTCGCTAAGTTACAAAAAGTAAGTAATTTGAATTTGACACCTACCAATGCGGTTTTTAAAAATAGACACAAAGTATGTAAATATTCAAAACCATGTTAACATGAAACATGGTACGCAAAGCATCTAAAATCTTTGATTTGGCAAAAAATCAAACATTGAGGTTTGATTTCATGAGGTTGTTAATAGATTAGATCTAATGACTGCGTACAAGTAACGCGATAATTTTAATGAGCATGATTCCTATTTTGTGGTATTTTTCTAAAAGTTTAGAAGATCAATATGATTACGCATAATTAAGCATTGTTCTTTATTTCTCCATGCAAATGTTTGTAGCATAATAATTTTTTTATAGATGCTGTTTCTTTACGTTGCCATCATTTCGGAGTTTCAGTCAGTGGCTGGTGCCAAGTTTAGCATGTTAGAGTTCTCCTCTGGATCCGGAGGACAAATGTACAGTGGTTTCATACATTTAGCGTTCCATCTCACCTTTATCTTTGCCAAGACGTACATAATCTACATGATGATTTGTGGAAAAGAGAAAACAGAAAAGATGATAAAATTCATTACTGACTATCAACAAGATTATTCAGTCGGATGTATGCAGTCGTGGAGATACAAGCTGGTTGCTGTGACCGCTATATCTACGTTACTTATTGCTGGAATGAGACCAACGCTAGGTTCAGTTGCCAATGGCCTACAGTTAACTCAACTTGTCAAAAATTCCGCGCATGAGCTTAGCGAAGATTTGTTCATTTGGAGCTCAAATGGCATGAATGTTTCGTCTGATATACTGCAAGCTGAATATGGAACAAATCTCACCAAAACATCCATCGTATTTGCCACTGTAGTCATTCACCGTAACATATCATCTAACTTGCAGATTGCCATGATACTTGATTTGATTCTTCTAGTTAGCATTGTCGTGCGCATTTTGGTGATGGACTTGGTTAGAGACGTCAACGGAGTTTCCAAAAATGTCCCACCAGAAGACACCGCAGAGTCAAATGAGCTGCAAACAAAAAGAAAAGTCGTCTGGAGAAAACTGCAAAAGCTAAGAGTTGTCATTGGCTCCGTTAATCAAGTTTACGGAACCATTTTAAAACTACTGCATGTGGTTAACTTACTCATGTGCGTATTCTTCATGACTCTCATTGTCTTTGATCATATTACCGTGGTAACTCTTGTCCTGTACGCCATCAACTTGATCAAGGTGGAATTCACATACTTCATTGCAGGAAAAATTTCGGATCAGGTTAATAAGAAATTTTGTCTCATATTTTCACATCGTTTAGAACAATATTGTTAGCTGTTACATTCTGCACCAGTTAAAATATTTCAATTTTTTAATGAACAGAATGATGAGATTCGAGAATGGGTCCGCAACTGGGCTCTATACAGTGGAAAAATTCAAGTAGACGAGAGAGATATCGACGCGAGTATAATCTTGGACGACCTTGAAAAGAAACCCATTGGATTAGGCGAGGGAAAATTTCTAATTCATCAGACGTTCCATTTCAAGGTTGCTGTTTTTATATTATTGTTTCCTACTTCAATAGGCGATAATACGTTTTATGTGAGCTTGAAATATTTCTTTGTCTAAACTTTACTGCAGTTCTTGGGCACGGTTCTATCCATTTTCTTTTCAATGGCAGATGAAAATAAGTAACTTACGCAATTAGTAGTCTAGACGTAATTACCAGTTAAGATAGCGATACTGAACAAAAGCCAACGCGTAGTTGATATAAAACATCCGTGGTCCTTGTAGTAGGACATTTATTTTCTCTAGTTACTTTTTTACCACGACACTAACAACACAAACTGTTACGTACACAACCATTTTACTTACGAAAATGAAATTGCCTTTGGCCATCAGTTTCTCCGCTATTATCTTGCTGTTTGCAATTTTGGTGAGCATAATGCAAACTAATATTTGCATTTTCAATTTCACTCTTTTGCACGGAAAGATAAAAATAAACTTTTTTCTTTAGTAGATAAATAGCCAAGTATGTGCACAAGTCCACAAAACTGGGGGTCAAAGAGGTTCCGTGGGGCGTTAGTGTCAGGAAATCTTAACGGATCTCCAGATTTCATAAGAAGTGCACGCCGCCACATCAACTATAAAATACCTTCGTCCTCATGAAAACCTTTTTTGATGATCCAATAAGCTTTAAAACTACAGCAAACTGCAAACCATGAGCTTAGTTTATTTATCAGAATATAAATGTAAACATTTAAAACAAATCTAGTTAAAGTTGGCACTTACTTTACAAAAGCAACAGATTTCAACTTTTCCAGTTTATACTAATATTCTCGATTTTCACATTTTCAGCTTTATATTTTGGTTGCTAGTGGGAAATTTATACTGCAGTTCAAAATAACATTTGATTTGTCATAAATAAGTCAAAGAATACAACTTTATAAATAAAAAATATTAAATTGCAACACAGATCACAGTCTTAGAATCATTTTATTATTCATATTTTGAGCTTTTTCAGGAAGAAATCGCCAGAAAAGTATGATCTTAATATATATATGAGGTTTACATGATTCCGATGAGATAAATTAATTTATTGCCAAACATTCGACTACGACTGCAGTCTGCGTCAGGACAAATTAATATACAACACGATTACTAATTACAATTCAATTGTTACTCTAAATAACTATGGAAGTTTTAAACAATGCCTCACTAAAAGTTGTGATCTATCCCAAACATATCACATCAGTAACAAAATTACGCTACTTATGACAAGAAAGATTTAAACCTTCTTAATTTTACACTTATTTTCAGCTCCAAGACGATGAAGCAGACATTGACTTTTGGTTTGTCTCGACGCCGGCATACTTACGAAATGAATTTTGGCAAAGACAAAGCAACAGTAACGGTCAAAGGTTAAAAAAGTCAATACACGCATTCAGGTCCTATGCTAAAAACTTGAAGCACTTTGTATGCATGTGCTTCAAGGTTTTTAAGCTTCATTCCAAAATACATTTTTCGACTTTTTATTAATAGTGTTTTTAGCCAAATTAAGGATTAATAGTCCAGGGAATGATCAGAACTCCTTTCCTAACAGAACGATTCGAATTGTGAATGGGTCCGCAACTGGGCTCTAAATAGTGGAAAAATTCAAGTGGGTGTGATAGTTCCTAATTTATCAGACGTTCCACTTTAAGGTTGCTAAGTGTGTATTGTTGTTACTACTAATTCTTAGCTATGCTGCATTCATTGTTCTATGTAAGCTGATTGTTTTTCATTATCTAAAATCTACCAGTTCTTGCGCATGGTGCTATCAATTTTTTTCAATGATTGATGAGGATAAATAGTTAACGGAATTTGTAGTCTAGCTAGATATAATAGGTAGTTAAGATAGCGATCCGGAGCACCAAATAACACGTAATTGCATTCAAGGTCAGCGTATAAAGACTTACATTTTCTCAAATTTTCGTCGGGACACTAACAACACTGTTAGCAGGCTTCGTTATTTCTGAAATAATATTTTATTTTCATTATTTTATCTCAAATAATTTTTCAGAGGCCCATTATTTCATTATTTTATTTCAAAAAAATTTTTTGAGCCCCATTATTTCATTATTTATTATATCACTGATTTCAATTATTTCATTATTTATTATATCACTGATTTCAATTATTTCATTATTTATTATATCACTGATTTCAATTATTTCATTATTTCAATTAAAATAATGAAATTGCAGCTACTGATCGGTGATACGTAATTTGTAAGGAGGTGACGACTAAAAACAAGAGCTAATCGCCTGCTTTTTCTGCTGTGGTTCACAAAATGTCAACCTAAAACGTCTAAACCAAAATATTTTTTAAAAATTCTACTGGAATTAATATTACTTTCAGTAAAAAAGTCGGTGACAGCGTAATAAATGATTTAAAAATGAAGGACGATTGTACTGTAGTGTAAAATAATAGAGAGAGATGGTCTTTCAAATCTTAGATAAGCCATTTCTGCAGTTGAAATCGTACCGACAAGGAGTGAAGCTAGTTTTAAATCAAGCATTTAGGTCAATATAAAATTTTAAATTCCAATCGCGGGCTAATTTTCGATAAGTTTATCAGCTTTCAATTTTTTTCTACATAATCGATCGTATCAATTTTGAAAACAAAGTTAATGAAGACTGCGACTTTAAGTTTTCACTAGTTCAGGAATACATTATTTCATTATTTGAAATAATTGAAATAATGTATTATTTCATTAT
>JAANSP010004321.1:0-10308 GCA_036850745.1 Homidia socia
TTTATTTATACTTTTTTGTTTCCCATCACAAAGTCAAGTATATGGCATAGTCTGAATTAAAGCTCTTCAACAGCTCTATAACGGAAGTATATGACTATATTCTAGACGTGAACAAGCCTTGACTTGACTTCTCATAGTGACTCTTCATTTTTGAGTTATGATAGTTCGAAAAATGCCAAAATTCGATTTTTAAGACTCAAAATAGATAATTTCATCAGTGAAAATGATTTAATTTAATGATAAATTTTAAATTTAAATTCAAACGTATTTTGTAATGTGGAGCTTATTAAAGCTAATTTTAAAGGTTGCCTTCAAACATAACGTTATTTGAATGGATACCATAATAATTATCATCAGTATTATCCAATAATGAAACCTCAGTTATGAAACCTTAAACTTAGTCAATTCATTAAAAATGTAAACCCTAACCTAAATAATAATCATCTTCGGCAATTCAGTTTATGTATTCAATATGTTTTTTCATTCTTTGTACCACTTTAATTTAATGGGCTACTTTTTAATTGATTATAATAACACATGGATGCATTGGATTTCCACTAAAACTGAAAATATTGCGATTAAAAATATGTAAATTACACACACGTGTTTCTCCAACGACATCAACAAATATTGTCAGCAGCCAAATCATGTTTATTACAAAGCGAATTACAACTTTCAAAATTCAAGTATACAATAACGAAAGAAAAAAGAAATGACAAATTAGAATTGTAATTAAATATAGATGAATGAAAATACGTTTATAAATAATAGTTTAGAATTACAAAAGCAAAAACTATTAAAACTAATGTCCAATTTTGCGTGGACAACAAAAACAGCACCCTAAACAGGCTGGCATTACGTTTAGGGTAAACTTTGATAAAGGGGGATCCTTATCATTTTTTAACCTAATTTTTTACTTGAGGTTTTAGTTAGGTTTGGTTGGTAGTGAGTAGGTAAAGTATTCTATTAATAAATGCTATAGTTCTTTCAATATATATTTTATTTTAGTCAATTTCCATATTATAGAAGACGAGCAGGTTCGGTCAGGTAAATAACCCCAAAAACAAGTGAAGGCCATTGCAGGCTTTAGAATTTGATCGAAAATGGTTTACCCTAAATGTAATGCTAACCCCTTAAACAGCACTTGCTAATGTTTTCAAACCCAGTATAAAAATTCAGTTTAACATGCAAATTGTGAATAAGAATTAAATGGTGTTTCGTTTTTGTGTTTTGCAGTAGCATTAAATAGTTTTTACATCAAATTGTTATGCAATATATACGGAAACCCCAGTTCACTTCCACCAAGTCGATTTTCCAATCGATTTTGTCGTCTGCGTCTGTATTCTCGAGAAACTATGTCTCTATAGCGTTCATTAGCTATACGCGAAGCTACAGGAGGTGAAGGGGAGGAAGTTTTAGCAAAAGCCAAAATAAGATCCCTAAGAACCTCATTTCCATTGGTCAGTGCCAATAGCTTGCGCTGATCTTCCTCACCGTTACAAAATCTGTAAGTTATTATTACACGAAAAAATTAAAATCAGTTGTACTTGTACTATGCATTTCATTCCACCGGTAAAATTCACCCTCTTTAGTTATAACAGGTCAAAAATACTATTCATGCATATTTATATTTTTCGAACAAAATTCTATTTATAATTTACATTTTCAGAACATCAACAATAACCTCCATCAATGTACTTTTGGAAGGATGTGTGTCTTCCCACAGCCAAACGTGTTGGTACAGATCCCACAATTCCTCCACGTTAAACCATACCATGTTGTCAGTTTCCTTTGCAAACTGTTTTATCTTTGCAGTAGAAACATTTACTAGTTTTGGAATATTGTAGTAGTGGCCTGCTCGAATAAGCGCACACGTGACGCTGAAGCTTTTTGTCATGCCAGCAGTGTGCTTGTAATAAAAGTACCGGAGAAAGGCCTCTAATGCTGAACCAGATACATCCACTTCGGGAGGAACAATAATCCTTTTAGTTTTAACTTCCATGGTGTCGTGATGAGAAAAAAGTGCTCGAAAGTACTCAATCTGTTCTGGAATTTATTATTTAAAAACATTTGAGTACATTTTGCTCTCGTAATGGAATCACAATGCACAAGTCCTTAAAAACTTCATTCTACATGCTTTTGCTGCTGGTAAATACCTCCAAGCACAAACTGGTGAAATTTGAAAACCTTCCCATCCGAAGCAACCATTTCCCAGTCACCCGTTTCATTTTCAAAGATTTTACGGAGCAAATCCGATGCCAAGAAGAGGAGTAGCAACACTTGAATTCGACGTTGCATTAATCGTAATGTTATCATCACAAAGTGGCGATGTTGTTGGTGCTTGAGAATCGTTTTGATTTGACATTTTCACTAAGCAATTCAAACTGGACTTGCAACAAAGTATGAAGATAAGTTAGAACTGATGTAAAATATTGTTTGCATGGTTGTTTTATTGCACCACTTTTTCTAACGCATTGTTGAAATGTGCGTACAAAAAAGGAAGTCAATGCGTGCGTGAGAAAGTAGAGAATGAGAGCTTGTGAAAATAAGCTTAGGCTTTCAAGTCAATTATTATTACTTTATCATCGTGAAGATGAGCGCAACAGGCAATGAACTTACGCACAATCAGTGAAGTGGTTTTGGATGATGGGAACAATGGGCTGGGCAGGAGGAAATGCAAAGGAGGTAGTAGTCGCTCAATGTGGTGCATAATCCGTCGACCTTAAATGTGACTCAGAAAACTCGTGAGAGCTCAGTTTCTTTGCGCAGTGGATTTGATTTGAATTCAAAAGATCATGTTAACTGCAACAGGTTTTAATTGGTGCACAAGTGTGTTGAGAATAGGACGAGGGTCAACAATTCATCGTTTCCTGTCTCTTGTGTATTGGATATTTTATTAGGCAAGTTAGTTTGAATTTTTTCAATTAGTCCCAATTCATACAGCGGAGATTTTAGATCCCGTCTCTTTCGTTTACTTATTTGAGTCAAATACTATTTTGTCTATTTTTTTTACTTTTATTATCATGTAGAAAAAAATCAAACACATGTTTTTAGGAATTGTACTTGAACTTATAACATATTGTACATGTGTAAATTAAGGTACTAGAATTGGTTAGGATGCCTGAAGCGCTCTTTGTAGTAAACTAAAATTGCTTGTGCAAGTTTGGGCACACGCATTGCTGCTTTTTTCCAGATGGGTGCTTATTTTTACCAACATATTTTCATCAGGACGATTATTTAAAATGCCTTGTTTAATTACTGTGTCGATATTGAAGGACTTTTCAATTGATTATATAATATACCATCTTTGTTTAAAGATTACTGTGACCCATTATAGCCGAGCAAAATCTTAATCGAACCATAATAATATAAGTAATTCATTGTTAAAAATGGAATATAAATATTTTTGTGAAGCTACATAGATTGGGGCAGTAAATACAAACTAAAAATAGTGAAAGCGCCCCTTATTAGTACTAACCCTAAAATAATAATATGTAGGTGCAATGCGGCCATCAAAACCATTATTTATTATTACAAACTCCATCAAAACTTATCTACAGAAAACCAGGTTATTAGATTGTGCTTAATAATTAACTTATGTATACACCCACATGTACAGTGGTACTGTGGTACAGTAAAGGATAATCCCAGCAAATTAGGCAAAAAAACTTCACCATCTTTACATCTCAATTAAAAAAGTATTTAAATGTGGCTTATTGTCATAATATGTACAAAAATATAAACCAAGCAGTGAAAACTTACAAGCATAAAATAGGATTTATTTAGTAATGAGAAATTCTCAGTTAGAAATATCTAACAAAGAAATGAGACATTCTGAACTTTTATATAAACTTAAAACAGTATAATAATAATTGTTCAAAATGCTTTAAAAACTGTTTAGAAAACACAAACATGATAATCAGAATCAAACAAAATGCCAACATGATACGTCAATTTACGTTCATGGTAACAGATTCTCCTGTCGTCTCCGTTTCCGTAACCGCTGATATATATGACACCATTCCATAGCTCGCGCAACTTCAGCGGAACGACTTTTCTCAATTGGAGGCCCAACAAGTGAGGATTTTGGTTTAGCAAAAGCTAAAATAAGATCTCTGAGAACTACATTTCCGTTTGTGAGTGTCAAAAGTTTGCGCTGATCTTCTTTACTTTTGCAAAACCTATTTAAAAAAATATTTTTAAACATCATAGCTTAGTTGTATTTACATTTTAGTTACCTATCACATGACTTTGCAAATTTAGAGCTTTTAATTTTATAACTTACATTTTTAGAGCATCAGTAATAACATCCATCAATGTTAGTTTGTGGGGATGTGTATCTTCCCAAAGCCAAACGTGTTGATACAGATCCCATAACTCCCCTACATCATAACCAAGATTTTTCTTCCCGATTTGCAAGCTGTGCGATCTTCCCCGAACAAGTTTTCACCAGTTCCGGAAAATTGTAGTAGTGGCCTGCTCGGATAAGTGCACACGTTACACTGAAGCTCCTTTCCATTCCTGTAGTGTCCATATAGTAAAAGTAACGGAGAAAGGCATCCAGTGCAGGTCCTGAGACGCCCAAGCCAGCAGGAATATTGACCCTCTTGGCTGTAACCTCCTTGGTGTCGTGATGAGAAAAAAGAACGCGAAAATGTTCAATCTGCTCTGTAAATTGGTATTTGAAAAAATTGCCAAATACATTTTGCTCAGTTATCAACTGAAATTAGTACTTTTTGGCAACATTACTTTATTACCTGAAATCACACTCTGATGAAACTTGAATACTTTCCCATCCGATGAACAAATTTCCCACTCGCCTTCTTGTTTTTCATACATCTTACATAGCAAATCCCGTGGTGAAAGAACACCTAAAATTGGTGTTCCCAGTATCGTAATATCGTCGTCACTACTGACATTACGAGATGGTGTTGAAGGTGTTTTGCTGCTGTTTTGATTTGACATTTTCAACTGTCACTGCACTTTTTAAGTAAGAAATTATTTCTTTTAGTCGATATGAAACGAAAACTTGTGGTAATAAATAGTAAGTAAAAACTGCAATTTAATTACAATAACAAAAGCTTAGCCGTAAAATGAAACTTAAATTATATCATTTGTAAGAAAAGAATATCGGTTTTTCACTAATGAATGGCATGCCATGTGTGCTTATGGTAGTTTACCTTGGCTTTTGGATTATTTCAATTATTTTAAAAGGCGTTTACACAGAAGACGCAAATGGTGATGATAATGGTATTACTTGCTGATGTCGTCAACTTAATTGTTTTTTACTGCTGAGTCCTCTCATCAAAGAAGAATGCTCAAGCCACAGTCACGTAATTTCTACGATTTAAAACATGAAAAAATATTCAAAAAAAGTTATCAACTATGTACACATTTTACCAAACGTCAAAATATAATGTTTTGAAGGTATGTTTTCTCAAATTGGCAGGTTGGAAAATATCCAACCTTTCTGGTTGAAGATTGAAAAGAGTGTGTTTGTATAGACAGCATACTTTACAGGAAAATAAATATCATCATGTTTAGCGTAGCCAGTAAAATAGATAATAATACCAAGATTGCTACACAATCAATATTTTCGAAAATTCTCAGCTTGTTTGCGTGTGGAAAAATTCAAGATAAAAGTTGAATGTTTGTTGTAGATAACTGCATACAACATGACTGGGTATGCTTCGGGCTCAAATTTTGTAGCTCTGGAAGACTGATTTGCCCTTGCCTCAATTAATAGTTGTATTCTTTAGATAAAATTATACATGAAAATTAGGTTTAAAATAAATAAGACAGTCGCATACAGAACTTGAACTTGAAAAAATCTTGTTCTCGGAACAAACAATATTTTCAATGGTATTTTACGCGATCGAGAGCGAGATAGAAAAAGAAGAGCTGAATTGGAGCACATTTATGAATGAGTCCTTTCATGCTGCTCTGTCTTTAACTTCACATCGATTATCAATTTATTTGTGAGAATTTATGTATCATTTAGTGAGCTCATGAACAAGAAAGTCGACAAACAATCCAAAAGAGGAATGAAAGGAACAATTGCAGTTTGTAGTAAAACAGTAAAAGCAAAGGGGCAGTACAAGGGGCTTAGTTCAGTCAATTACCCACGATGACTCATCATATATGAATAAACTCATTTAGCTAAAATAACTTTACGTAGCTTATTTGGTATGAGAGGGTCAAGCTAAGTAAAGATTTTAAGTAGATACCGTATGCGTAAATACACGGCAAAAATATGATAACTGTTAACAATTTATCCTTAAACGGGTGTTTAGTGTAAAATGCAATTTTCAATGCTATAATGTTTTTTACCCGTGGTTCTTAATACAATGCAGAAGCAAAATAAGGTAACAATGATTGGTCTGATTAACTGATGATGTTCTTTGTTATTGGGAAAACATACTGTGTTTGTAAATTCATTTTTTTTCTGTTTTCCATTTTATTTTGAAAACTTAAATTTAACAAAATAAATATAAAGCAATTCTAATAAATAACAGTAGATTTTAATCATATTTATTTGATTTAAAAACATTTTCAACTTTATAAATATTATCGTAACATTCATATGGGACAATATTGGATGAATAACTACTATATGTTTATACGCAAAGGAAACCAAGTTTGGTTAGGTGGTATATTTTTGGAGTAAGTATACTAAACCATTTGTTACATACATTTGTTACATAAAAACGGATGAAAGATACAAGCTGCATGCAGAATCCTAATAATTTATCAAGTTTGTTTACTGAATCCTTTTATTCCAGTTTTTAACACTTAATTACAGAGAACAGGCTTACTTATTATGTGAAAACAAAACCTTGTTTTACAATCTAATAAACCAAGAGATTACCTGCTTTTTTTGTGAAGTTTAATTCATGTACAGTAATAAGCTTCTTAGTTATACATACCTAGCACATGAGTGTGAGAACCTAGCTTGATAATCGTTAAACAAATACGAGGTAATGTAAGGTACACGGACAAATGGACCACGGTTGATGAATAATCTTGTCAACATCTAAATGAAGCATTATTAAACTGTGAATAATTGTTGAAAAGGTTATCAATCAAATAATATATTTACCGATGAAAATGTAGTCTAAAAATCAAAAGTTTGAACCTACTAGTTGCTACGTGTCTGTGATTTATATCTTTATAAGACGCTTTTAAATTGTAATTAAAACAATTCACTGCGTTGGCAATTATTATTATGATGAAATGCGATTGAAAAAGCAAACTAAAAATTACAACACTAAAATCTAATTTCATATAAAGTATCTACAGTGTGTGTCAAAACCTAATGATCACTTGTGAATTTTGTAAATTTTTGGTTAAGCTTTCATGTAATCGCCCCAAATTTTTAAGAAGGGAATTCCGCTGTAAAATTGCGGGTAAGTATTACATCCAGAGAAATCGATTTCGCTCTGCTTCTAACATCTTTTGTTTCCGTTCTTCTTCTATCTTTGCTCGTAGCCGTTCTTTTTCCAGCTGTGCTCGGTCCAATTCTTCCATTTTCCGTTTCACTACGTGCGTTTGCAGAGTACTTAAAATAACCTTATGTGAAACTCCCAAAGACAAAAGTTCTTCAATGCAAGGCCCAGGAAGTTTGCATTTAGGTTCAACAAAAGCTAGAAAAAGATCTCTGAGAGCCTCGTTCCCGTTTGTTAGTTCCAACAGCTTATTCGGATATTCTTTCCTCCTGCAAAACCTGTAAGTTAGCAAAAATGCAGTCAATAAGTCATACGTTTACGTTTGCATGTTTGTAAAAACGGAGGCTTCTTGCTTAAAAATGGTTCCACGAAGGAATCGGCTGGAAAAAACCCGCTACGAAAAAACCGGCCGGAATTTATCCACCTACGAAAAAACCGGCGTACGAAAGAACCGGCCTACGAAAATACCGGCATACGAAGAAACCGGCCTATGAAAAAACCGGCCTACGAAACAACCGACCTACGAAACAACCGACCTACGAAGAAACGGACGACGAAAAAACCGGCGTACGAAAAAACCAGCCTACGAAAAAATCCTCATATTATAAAATAAAAATCATAAAAAAATATTCTTCTTGTATTTACAACATTACGACAATATTTATTTATGGATTTTGAAAACATATATTACAAAGTCAACGTACTATTTATTAAATATTTTTGTTTTTTAAAGCTGATTTTGCAATAATGCTAATATTTTTTCTAGATTTTTAAAACTAAAGCTACAAAGTCAGCACAGTATAAAATGTTTTTTAGTTTTTAAAAAGGTCATATAATACATTTATGACTAAATTTAAACGAATTGTTTAGATAATAATACAATCTACTAATCTATTATAAAGTTTCCACCAGATTGGCATGAAATAGGTTTTCCAAATAATGAGGAACTCGATTCTGTACTTATGTTACAAACTAAGATTTTGAGCAATGCCTGTCAGATATGTAAAAGTGTCCCTGTTACCAAAATCCTCCACTACAACTCGAATTCGACTCGCCAAATTCTTATAACTTCGTCTTTGAACTTCCTGTTGTCCAGAGACATATTGGGCGACCCTAAGCTCGTTCAGCGATTGGTCATGTTGAAGGGAATCAATAAGTTTCCATATGCATGGATGGTCCGCTCCAACCATAGCGTTGAACCCACGGTGCCAACCTTCCACGTAATTATTTGTCTTTGCTATGCCCTCAGTGACTCGGTAAAAAACGTTCCACTCTTTAGGTGGAAAGCGAGCTTTTCGCCTCCGACCTCGTCGTACTGCACCAATCCAAGTATCCTCAAAGTAGTCAACAAACAAGTCCAAATTTGTACCGCATAATCTAAGCTGCTCCTGAAGCAGATCAAAAGCATCTTCTACATCCTCTAGGGGAACAAATGCCAGGGCTTGAAAACATTTCATAAGAGTAGCAAATTCAGCGTCCTCTTTGTACCGGCGGCTAATTTCAGGAAGTGTTTGGATTTTTCTATATAAAGCTTGTCCGAGGTGAAAAAGACAACCAGAAATCTGAGCACCTGAAAAGGCGCATTTTAAGGCGTTCCTAGCAGCCACTTCATAGTCAGTCATTATGGATTGTGGTCGTAAATTTGGACTCAAACTCTTTAATGCGTTGAAAAGACGTAAATATGTATCCTCAGACTTGTCAGGAAGAAGTGCGTAAATAGATGGTAAAACTCCGTTCTGTCGAACTGCATGTATTGTGTATAGCTGTAAAATCACATGAAATTTGCATACATTTATGAACTGTAAAAATCTGAGTTGGTAAAAACCGATTCCGGTTAGTTTTCAATTTAAAAAATAGCCTTTTTGTGCACCACAAAAATTACCTGGTAAAATAGGTCTGGAGAAACTTTAAAAGTTCCATCGGTATACCAGTGCTGGCAATTTTCCATTTGTTTTATATTATCCGCAGTTCCAAAAATTAATATTCTTTGAGCGCACGCAGAATCATACATTAAAAATTGGTCACCTTTCAGTGTTTTTTGGTACTTTTCTGGTAAAACTAAAGTTTGCAGTGATGTAGGCACAGGGTAGGGATATTTGGCTGCTTTTCGTTTTAGCTGTACAACGCGTTTAATAGAGAAAATGTGTGGAAGATTTGCCGCGACACTTGGAGTGATTCCAACTGTTTCCTTTCCAACTAATGCTTGTGTCGTTTCACTTGATGTTGAAGCTGCTAATTTGATATTTTGATATACTTCCTTGGCCTTAATTTTAGCAATATCTGGTGAATGATTGTGGAGGTCATTGTGGGAAATAACTTCACCATGGGATGTTTTCACTCGGCCCTTACACTTAAAATTCCTCTGTTCTACGCAAACCCATGTATTTTGGTTTTCTCCAGTACTTTTTAAATAAAACCGATAACCTTCAAAAATTAGATGGCGATTTCCTTTATTGCTAGAAACGAATTGCAACGGCATTTTTTCAAAAAATAAAAATCTAACTTTTGAGAAGAAAAAAGTTCTGCTGCGTGCAAGCACAGTCTGTCAATGAATGAGATTATGTATAAGCAAAAAAGTTTGTAAAATAGCTATAATTGAGAGTCTTGGAAAAATATATTTTTAGAGTAAAATAATTCATTACTACGAAAAACGGAACGAATGAGTTTCATTTTGTAGAAGACATTGCCATATTGGCTATTTCTCTTTGTTACAAAATTAAATAATTTATACTTTATTTAACTATTAATAATGATTATACGGAGTTGCCTTATGCCCCTATTTCCTAAATACCTAGAAAAAATTATTGAGATCTCATGTATTTATCTTTTTAATAATAAAGATAAAAGTCTTGAAGAGCTGGCG